>JASANA010010475.1:0-30000 GCA_030248095.1 Ptycholaimellus sp. GST1_10 | reverse complement strand
AATTTAGGTCTCTGGTATTTTGAACTGAGCCTTATACTATGCACTATCATTTCGGCCATAAAATTCCCTTTTAAATGGCGTTTAAAACATGCAAAAAGGTTCAGTAGAACCCAACTTATGCTATTTTTGAACTGCCGCCCAGGACTTGGCCTGGGGGCAGTACTAAGGATTCACCCCAAAAAGGGGTGTGAGTCTATATATATATGTGAGCAAAGATTCCTCTGCGGTTTCTCAACCAAATTGGCTCATTTTTTCAGGAAATGTCAGGCATGTTGGCCGCTCCAACATATGTTTTGGGACCTTGGCGAAAATTATTGGAACTGTGACAATTGCGTTTTTTTTGAATTTCAGCCATTTTGACCTCAAATTTAGGTCTCTGGTATTTTGAACTGAGCCCTATACTATGCACTATCATTTCGGCCATAAAATTCCCTTTTAAATGGCGTTTAAAACATGCAAAAAGGTTCAGTAGAACCCAACTTATGCTATTTTTGAACTGCCGCCCAGGACTTGGCCTGGGGGCAGTACTAGGATTCACCCCAAAAAGGGGTGTGAGTCTATATATATATATATATGTGAGCAAAGATTCCTCTGCGGTTTCTCAACCAAATTGGCTCATTTTTTCAGGAAATGTCAGGCATGTTGGCCGCTCCAACATATGTTTTGGGACCTTGGCGAAAATTATTGGAACTGTGACAATTGCGTTTTTTTTGAATTTCAGCCATTTTGACCTCAAATTTAGGTCTCTGGTATTTTGAACTGAGCCTTATACTATGCACTATCATTTCGGCCATAAAATTCCCTTTTAAATGGCGTTTAAAACATGCAAAAAGGTTCAGTAGAACCCAACTTATGCTATTTTTGAACTGCCGCCCAGGACTTGGCCTGGGGGCAGTACTAAGGATTCACCCCAAAAAGGGGTGTGAGTCTATATATATATGTGAGCAAAGATTCCTCTGCGGTTTCTCAACCAAATTGGCTCATTTTTTCAGGAAATGTCAGGCATGTTGGCCGCTCCAACATATGTTTTGGGACCTTGGCGAAAATTATTGGAACTGTGACAATTGCGTTTTTTTTGAATTTCAGCCATTTTGACCTCAAATTTAGGTCTCTGGTATTTTGAACTGAGCCCTATACTATGCACTATCATTTCGGCCATAAAATTCCCTTTTAAATGGCGTTTAAAACATGCAAAAAGGTTCAGTAGAACCCAACTTATGCTATTTTTGAACTGCCGCCCAGGACTTGGCCTGGGGGCAGTACTAAGGATTCGCCCCAAAAAGGGGTGTGAGTCTATATATATATGTGAGCAAAGATTCCTCTGCGGTTTCTCAACCAAATTGGCTCATTTTTTCAGGAAATGTCAGGCATGTTGGCCGCTCCAACATATGTTTTGGGACCTTGGCGAAAATTATTGGAACTGTGACAATTGCGTTTTTTTTGAATTTCAGCCATTTTGACCTCAAATTTAGGTCTCTGGTATTTTGAACTGAGCCCTATACTATGCACTATCATTTCGTCCATAAAATTCCCTTTTAAATGGCGTTTAAAACATGCAAAAAGGTTCAGTAGAACCCAACTTATGCTATTTTTGAACTGCCGCCCAGGACTTGGCCTGGGGGCAGTACTAAGGATTCACCCCAAAAAGGGGTGTGAGTCTATATATATATGTGAGCAAAGATTCCTCTGCGGTTTCTCAACCAAATTGGCTCATTTTTTCAGGAAATGTCAGGCATGTTGGCCGCTCCAACATATGTTTTGGGACCTTGGCGAAAATTATTGGAACTGTGACAATTGCGTTTTTTTTGAATTTCAACCATTTTGACCTCAAATTTAGGTCTCTGGTATTTTGAACTGAGCCCTATACTATGCACTATCATTTCGGCCATAAAATTCCCTTTTAAATGGCGTTTAAAACATGCAAAAAGGTTCAGTAGAACCCAACTTATGCTATTTTTGAACTGCCGCCCAGGACTTGGCCTGGGGGCAGTACTAGGATTCACCCCAAAAAACCCCTAAGTCCCAGACCCCATTTTTCATAAAACATCAGCTGACTGGGTAGCCTTATTTAATTAACTAAAAATGGTGCATTTTTGACTAATGGACCTATTGGAGATTATAAAGGGCGGCAGTTCACCTCATGGGTTCAGCCACTTTGTGCAAATGAACCCCATGTTATACTAGTGAAACATCAAGATTTTAGGTTTTTGACTATTAATCAAGAAATAATAAATGTGTCGAAAAATTCTATTATCAACTTCAATATATCACCATTAGAGACGTACATGCCAAAATTCAACTGATTTCATTGAAAAACCATCGATTCAGGGATGTTCAAATTTTTGAAACATCAAGAATTTAGGTTTTTGGCCATAAACTGAGAAATAACAAATCTTTCGGAAATTCCTTTTGCCAGCTTCAAGATAGCACCTCGACGGACATACCTGCCAAAAATCAGCCAATTTCGTAGAAAAACCATTGATTTATGAATTTTCGTACTTTGAAACATCAAAAAATTGAGTTTTGGGCAAAAATCGAAAAAATACGTCAAGCCCAAAATATGACCTGGAGATATCACCCAGGCGGACATTCATGCAAAAAATCAGCCAATTTCGTTGAAAAACCAGTGATTTATGAATTTTCATACTTTGAAACATCAAAAAATTGAGTTTTGGGCGAAAATCGAAAAATTACGTCAAGCGCAAAAAATGGCCTGGAGATACCACCCAGGCGGACATTCATGCAAAAAATCAGCCAATTTGGTTGAAAAACCGCGGAGGCCGGGCCCCGGAATGACATATATATATATATACTAGTAATATAGGTCAGTGGCCGCGCTACGCGCGGCCACCTATAGTTAAAGTTATGTGACCAGTAATAGCCCTTTTTTCTCCCTTAAACATAATTTCCAGATACATATCAACACGAAATGTTACTAAGAATACATATCACTATATCGTGGCCTTATCAGCCCCTATAGGCTCTAAAAGGCTCAAAGAATTCGTGATAATGAATGAGACCATTCTGTGTCAATGCACATCAATCACATTGCCTGGCTCAACCTTGCTTTGAAGAATTCCTTAAGTCATCCCAAATACATCAGGTTCCTGGGTAGGTCAAAAATCGAAAAATTGCCATCAGTCAATTCATTTTTTTTCAAATATTTTACAAAACACATTAAAAATTAACCAATGGATTAAAAGCAGAACTGTTGTAGCTTTAATTTAAAAAAAAGTCCGACAGGAAAAGTTCAAAAATGAAGGAGCTATGAAGTTTCAAAGTCAAAAAATTGCCAAAAATGGCAAAAATCGGCGCGTTTTCAATTATTTCATGTTTTTACATTTTTCCATGCATGGAGCAGCCCAAAAAATATTGAATAACTCGTCAAAAGCCATACATAGAGCTATCATATGCCAAGATAACTATAGAATCCAGGTGGCGCCGAGACCCCCCCTAAAATGGCATCACCCGTATTATATAAGACTAGGTTGGGAGAGGCCTGCGGCGCACATCATAACTTTTGTTGTTTGATCAGTGAAATTTCAGATATATTTCAAATATATTTCATATTTTGTTTATATTTAAAATTCATTTAAAATTGTCCTAGTGAATTTTCTAGTTCTTTTTTGCTATCTTATTTTGCATATAAATTAAATGTCTAGTGGATGCAAAAAAAATATTGTGAAATTCAAAGCCAATTTTGAATTTGGGCTGCATGTGTCCCGCTACACGGGTGCTCAGCTTTTTTCATGCGTTAGCCTCTTTTGTGGTCTTATGACTCTTATAGAAGCCCCCACCCAGTGGCCAAATTACAGCCACACCAAATGAATGCAACAGCAAACACCTGGCGGTCCTCTAGGGACATCAAAAAGTAGGTACCGAACCTAAGAGAGGTAAGGCTGCCTGAAAAGGATGCTGGTTTGTTTGTTTGAAAACTTATGTTTAATAGGTGCAACATGGAAAGATTGGGTAGCTTTCCAAAACTGCGCAGATGTAAAACATTGAAAAAACTCACATTTTCAACGTTTTAAGCATCAAGGCTTGCTCAAAAAATTCCACTAAAAATATATTCTTGTTCCGCGACCCCAATTTACCCAAAACAATGCTCACTTCCACTGCAGCTACTGAATTGGGCTTGCGCGAAACGATCTACTAACAGACAAGGCTCAGCTTTTATATTATGGACTAGGTTGGGAGAGGCCTGCGGCGCACATCATATACAGTTTCCTCAAAGCCCAGCCACTCGTATACTATCAGTTTATTAAGATTTTCACTGAAACATTGCAGACTTGAATAGTACCCTAAAAGACGCCATAATCACAAATTCAGATAATTCTAAATTAATTTTAGCAATTAAAATGCCATTTTGCAGGTACAATAAATAAATGAATTTGGGCTGCATGGGTCCCGCTACACGGGTGCTCAGCTTTTTTCATGCTTTAGCCTCTTTTTTTGGTCTACTGACTCTTTAAATCAAACCCTCCCAGTGGCCAAATTACAGCCACACCAAATGATTGCAACAGCAAACACCTGGCTGTCCTCAAGGGACATCAAAAGCAGGCGCCAAACCCAAAATAGGTATGGCTAACTGAAATGGTGGGTGGTTTGCCCAGCTGTCTCGAAATGTATGTTTAACGAGTGCAATATCATCAGATTGGATAGCTTTCCAAAACTGTGCAGATGCAAAACATTGAAAAAAGTCACATTTTTGATGTTTTAAGCATATTCCCGTTTTTGGATCAAGCTACGGACAACATATTTTAGTTAGGCGACCTCGATTTACCCAAAAATGTCTTCAGTTTCCCTGCAGCTGCTGAATTGGGCTTGCGCGAAGCTATCTACTTACGGACAAGGCTTAGCTTTCATATACTGGACTAGGTTGGGAGAGGCCTGCGGCGCACATCATAAATTTCGCTTATTGATTTGTGTATTTTTGTTGATTTATAGTTCAAAATCAATTAAAATTGCCATATTGAATTTTCTGTTTCTCTTTTGATATCTTGTTTATTTTTTTTATTTTTTTATCATGGTAAATTTCTGTTGCTTAATTCTTCTTTTTGCAAATTAATATTTTCACGTTACTCTGAATATTATTTATTCTGAACTTGTATTCTTTCTTATTAATCTTCTATGCTATTTTATTTCATGTCTGTTATTAATTGTTCTAAATTTAATCTCTTTTATTTTTATTTCCGCTATAGGTTAGGTCAAAGTTTGTGCGATGTTTGCTCTTTGTTGAGCTAATTAGTTTTTCTTTTTATTCAAATTTATTTCAAAGTGAATTCAAATTTGCAACTGAGAATTTGTTCAAATGTTTATTTAGTTTTCACTTTTATTATTTTCCATTCCCTTCGATTAATATATTCTAACTATCTTATGTTGCAATTTTCTATTGCATTAACTCTTTCGTTTCTTGCGAATCATTTTCATTTTATCTATTTTTGGTTTTATGCCCTTGCTGTATATTGATATTTTTTTGCACTTTTTTATGATTCTTAAACTTACATTTTAATATGATTTATGAAAAAATCAAAGTATTAGTATATTTTGAGCTATACCATTATTTGATTTCATTTTCTTTTCATTTTATCTATTTTTGGTTTTATGCCCTTGCTGTATATTGATATTTTTTGCACTTTTTAATGATTCTTAAACTTACATTTTAATATGATTTATGAAAAAAATCAAAGAATTAGTATATTTTGAGCTATACCATTATTTGACATTTTATTTCGCTTTCTTCAATTCCACTTCATTCAATGGATTTTTTTAATGCAATATTTAGCAAGCAAACGCCAAGGAGACTAAGATAAGTGCATGATGGCGATACCTTTTGGTCTAGGCTGCATGTGTCTGCCTACACGGGTGCTCAGCCTTTTTCAGGCAGTAGACTCTTTTTTGATCTACCGACTGCTTTTGCAACTCCCAACCAGCAACCAAAATTTAAAAACCACACCAAATGAATGCAATTCGCCAACAGAAGGCGAAGGAAAAGCTAATTCTTAAATAATTTTAACAATTCCAATGGTATTTTGCATATAAAATAAGTGTCTATTGAATGCAATAAAAAATAATACGAAATTTAAAGCCAATTTGAAATTTGGGCTGCATGGGTCCCGCTACACAGGTGCTCAGCTTTTTTCATGCATTAGCCTTTTTTGTGGTCTTATGACTCTTTTAGCAAACACCTGGCTGTCCTCGAGGAACTCAAAGATTAGGCACCGAACCTAAGAGAGGTAAGGCTGCCCGAGATGGACACTGGTTAGTCAATTTGGAAAATTATCTTTAAGGAGTGCAATATCACCCGATTGGATAGCTTTCCAAAACTGCGCAGATGGAAAACATTGAAAAAACTCACATTTTCAACGTTTTAAGCACATTCCCGTGATCGGAGCAAGCTGCCAAAAACATATTCTTGTTCAGCGCCCCCGATTTACCCAAAAACGTTCTCACTTCCCATGCAGCTACTGAATTGGGCTTGCGCGAAGTTATCTCGTAACGGACAAGGCTTAGCATTCATATTCTGGATATACTAGTAACATAGGTCAGTGGCCGCGCTTCGCGCGGCCACACTTTTCATTCCTTCACAGCATATGAAATATTTAATTTCTTTTTACTTTTTGATAACATAAAATATTTATTGCAGTAACTGGTGTCTATTGATCACAGGCATCAAGCACCATCGCTAAAAAAAATAGTATTACAGCTCAGCCAAAATAAGCATTTTATGTTCCACCAGATTTAGATGCTCCACAGATTAGAGCAGAAAATTTAAAGATCAATGACCTTAAGCATCAAAAACAGTCAACATGACCTCTAGCATAGAACATCCGCATATCCCCAATAATGATGCATACTTTCAACATCAGCTCACTGAGTAGGGCCAAAATCGCAAAAATTGACTTCACTCAAAGAGATCTTTTGGTATAATAGTTTCAGAAACTTGAAAAAGTAAATACGCTATCTTAAACAGAATTGTTTTTTGTGCTGTTTCCCAAACCTGTTTCGTCCGTCCCATGTTGACGAGGCGGGCGGAAGGGAGGCCGGGATCAGTCTGTCTATTTTCCCCCAAGATGCCCTAACCTGTTCCGCTCTCCTTCCCGGCTCTTCCGGGCCTCTTCCGGTGACCTACGAAAGAGAATCTCGCTATGTTCCTGCTGTTACACCACAGCGTTTGGTATCAGAGAGCTCGTTAGCTTATCTGTACTTCGACCGACCACCTCTACAATGCTACTACAACGCCCAGCACCACTTCCGCCAACTTCCGCCACTTCCGGACCAACATCCGCTTCCGCCACAACCTCCGGCCTTTGGACATCGCCGCCTTCCACCGCCAGCGATCGAGTCCAAAGCCCCAGTCACCGATCTACAGAGCCAGGACAGCGAATCGAGCCCAGCCTGCAAAGCTGCACTTCGCTTCGCTGCCCGACAGGACACCCTGCAGCCCCAGAGCTTCACTCAGCCAGAGCCGGCCCAGTGAACTTCTATGCGACAGCAACTGCGACTACGCTGCATGGAATTGAAAATTGACTTCCAAGTCTCTTTTTCAATATCCGTTCTTCACCAGCAACATCGCAGCGCCGAGTTTCCAGACATCACGCCATCCTTTGGCGGTAAACAGGAAACCCCCGACGCCGAGTTTCCAGCCATCATCCATCACGCCATCTTCGGCGTAAACAGGAAACTCCGACACGTCACACGGCACACTTGCTACCGTAATCCGCTGCCACGAAGGGTCTTGAAGCGAACTGAAAAGTTCTCTTCAAAATAGCATCTACCTTCGATGATTTCATTTTATCCTTGCGGATTTTATGAAATCATTGACCGCCGACGATCAAGACAACAATCGACTTCGCTTCAGAGCATTGAAAATTAACTGAAAAGTTTCTTTTCATTGCTGACGTCATCAGCGTCGTCTCCAGAATTTCATCATCCTGAAAAGGATTTTGAATTTCTCTACAGCTGCCAGCTACTAGCATCGATCCGCCTTCGATGCCAGCCTTTGAAATTGGCCGTTGTCAATTATCAAAGATCTTCGCTGCCAGCCACAGTCAACGTCGGCACAGACTCAACTCTGCTTGGGCATCGAAAACTTACTGCAAAGTTGTTTTCATGCTGGCTCTACAAGCATCGTCGATCGCAATTTCATTATCCTTGGACGGATCTTGAAATTGTCTGCAGCCAAGAGCGACCGCGTATTTTCGCTGCCAAAGTTGAAAATTGGCTCCGATCAGTTTTCAACTCCTGGCCTCTGCTGCAACCGAGCCGGCCAACCAGACCAGCTATCCAGCAAGCAACGTCTACGCTGCTAGAGTTTTGGAACCGTCTCTGACCAGTCCAAAACTCCCTGCTACCTGCTGCAATCGCCGGCCAGCCTGTTTATAAATCTTGGCGGATTTATAAACGATCGAGCATCGCTGAAGAAAAGATGGGCCGAACCTCAGAGTCAAAATGCCGTCTTTCAACGTCGCACTATTTACTGATCTTTATGATCATGTAAATTGGAAAAGCAACGGCGAAAGATAAGGAGCAAAGAGACTCATCAACGGCTTCCCTTTTCTACGTGGACGACTACGGGAGCAGACCCCGCTCAGTGGACTGCTTGCACTGCCACTGCTACGACCTCCCAGTGTTCTGCGTCTTCAGCCTGTTCACCTGCGGCCAGAAGGACCTCTCCATGGACGGCGCCCTCCACAAACACTTCGTCCGCCTCTACTAAGACGCGTCCGAGGAGTATTCAAGGACCCGCCCAAAGGACACGCCTTGCCCTCCTTCCGCCCGCCGTTGAAGAAAGCGCCTCTTCTGGACAAAGTCCGCCGCGTTCGCTACGGCTTCCTGGAGCACTCCAACCGCGTCCAGATCTTCATGGACTGCAACCAGTGCGACATGCTGGACGGCATGAACTGCGGCTTCTGCCACTTCCTGCTCTACAGCGGCCACACTGCCCAGCTCTAGGACTCCGGTCCGATCGTCGCCCACTACGGCTTGCTGCCCGTGCTCTGCTCCAGCATCAAGCCGGCCGAGTCCAGCGTCTACGCCTTCTTCAACCCCGGCAACTACATGGCCTTCTTCGACGCCATGGAGCCCTGCCCTGGAAGACGCCCACCCAGTTTCCCAGCAAGGCCTCAAACTCACCCCCTCTTCACTGCCCTGAGAGGTCGGTGGTGTACAAGGCCTACGGAAACCTGAGCGGCTTCCACAACCACTTCTGCAACTTCATGCCCGCGTTCGCCGTCATGCAGTTCGCCCCCTGGAAGACGTCCTCCGCAGATCTTTTAGATCTCCTGCCCTACACCTCCCCTCCCCTCACTCTGCCCTGCAGTAAGAGGTCGGTGGTGTACAAGGCCAACGGCTACCTGGACGGCTTCCTGACTGGCCTCTGCCAGTACGCCGGCGACTGGGCCAACTTCAATCCCATCGCCGCCTTCTAGACTTTGCACTATCTGGGAAGATATGCAAATTCTATCTACGCTTCTTTCGACAGCTCCAAAATGGGCGAGAAAAGTAAACTTAAGGTTTACGCAATTCAAAGAGCCTATTTTGGGGCGGCGTTCTGGAGCGCGGCCGAGCTCCTCCGCCTCAGCTCCGCCTACTCTCTGCCCAGCCACAATGCCTCTTTTGGCTGGCCCAGTGAGAGCAGCTTCTTAGGACTTCAGCTCAGTACGGCGAAGAATGCAAGAAACTACGCTGCCACGCCTTCGCATCTGCTCACTGTCATCCCGAGCTGCGTTCGATTCTATCATCGCAGCTACTGAGCAATTGCTTAGTGTCATCCCGAGCAGCGTCGTTTCTACCTCTGTCAACCCGAGCGAAAGGACATTGTCATCCCGAGCTGCGTTCTTTTCGCATCTCAGACAGTGACCGTCTTTGCTCTGCGTCATCCCGAGCTGCGGAAAATCATCGCAGACAGATAGAGAGTGACCAGCGTCTGTCATCCCGAGCTGCGTCAAACTTCGCCGATGTCAACCCGAGCAAATTGGCCCTGTCATCCCGAGCTGCGTTCACTTCTTCGCAGCTCTACAGCTACAATTTGCTCCGCGTCATCCCGAGCTGAACCAGTCCAAGACACTGTCAACCCGAGCAAACAGTCTCCTGTCATCCCGAGCTGCGTCCTTTCTCCTCGCAGCAACAGTAGAGACAATTTGCTCAGTGTCATCCCGAGCTGCGGCAAGTTGAGATGACTGTCATCCCGAGCTGCGTCATTCAACGCGCCTCTCAGAACAGCCTCAATAAACGTCGCCAGAAGCGAGCAGAAAGTGATACTTTCTGAAACAGACGGCCATTGGCCCATCTTCGATGCCTCAAAAAGCCTACTACAAAGGCTTTCCGCAATCCCCCAAGCGGCCCAGCCTCAACCAGAAGCCCGTGCACTGCTTCTCCTACATGGCCGCCATTCACAACGTCCGCGTCCCCTACACCTCCCTACCCCCCTCCAACCTCAATTGCGATAGGCTTTTAAGCTCGCCTCGCTTAAAACTCAGCCTTTCGCATCAACGGCGAATGCGTCCCTCTTCTGCCTTAGTCGGCCTATGTCGCCTAGGCTCCGCTCACGGGGCAAGAATCGCCTTGCCCACTCACTTCTCCGCCGCCGGCCGAGAGGGAAGAGTACCCTGAACGGGAACCTGGACGGATTGGCCAAGACCGAGCTGATCATCGGCCAGAAGAGCAGCGTTCGCATCGTCGCCATCAACGTCATCAATAATGACACCTCAAACCTCCCCCTCCAACCCTCATCTAGATGAAAGGCGAAGTGAGCTTCTACTACCGCCGCTACAAGACTCTCGTCTATCTCAGCGACGGCGTATCAGCGGATCTTCAATCTACCTCCCTTCATCTGGAGCCCCAACAATGAGAGGCTAATCAAACATGGCCTAATAAGAGCTGCGCTTCTCCAAGGCCTCCAGACTCGCCTGGCGCCGCTTGGACAGCGCAGAGAAGAACGCCCACTCCACACCTCAAACTCCCTCTTCAATCCCTATCTGGACGGAAGGCGAAGACTAGCTTCTTCTAGCGCCGCTTCGAGATCATCGTATTTCGCAGCGCCGACGCATCTGCAAGTCTTCCTAACACCCTACCTATACCTTCCAGCCCCACACCCATAGCTGAGACAGGCCAAGATTGGCCGCCCGTTCGCGCAGAGCTCATCCAGCCAGCGCCTCTCAGACAACAGACTGCTGAAGACTAGCGTCTACTACCGCGGCTTCGAGATCATCGCATTTCGCGGCGCCGGCGTACCTGCCAGTCTTCACGGCACCTCAACTCTCTACCACAGCCTCCCAACCTGGGCCAGCCAAGATTGGCCTCAAACGCGCTTCACTCAGCCAAGCCTCACTAGCTGGCCATCTCCGGGATGCAGAGCTTATCCAGCCAGCACTTCTCGGACAGCGCACAGACGGACGCCGACATTCTCTCATAACCCCTATCATCCTGCCCATCTATACCTCCAAGCCTCCCTTGCGGAGTGAGAGAACCGCCTCAACTACTCCTGCAAACGCCGCCTGGACAGCGTACAGATGGACACCGACGGACCTTCTACGTCTCCCATCACCTACACCCTTCCATCATTACAACCCCTCAAACACTGTTCCAATTCGATTGGGCCAAGGACGCCTAGCTGAACGCCTGGAGCTTCTAGCGCCTCTGCGACAAGCACAGCCTCAATCAGCCCTGCCTTGGCGTCGGACAGATGAACAGTTCCGATTGCGCACCTTCATTCCTACCCCTTGGCCTCCCCTCTAGAGGCTTGGAATGGAGCGGCATCGACAAGAGCGCCTCCAAGAATCCGCCGTCTCTGGCATGAAAACAGGGCCAGATCGCCTCTGGAAGTCATCAGCCCGCCTTTCAAGCCAGCGCCGAACGGGAACATTAAAGTTTAACTTTAATGAAATATTCGGCGGAAATTCGACGCTTCTATTATCCTAAAACGGATAAAAGAAGAAGTCTCAAGAACTTCGGTTCTACGGCGTCTAAGTGAGATTTGCCGGCCTTCTGAACGGCGCAAATCTGCATGGACTGCGGCTTCAAGGCCTTCGCCTACGGCTTCGGCTCCGGCTTCCTGGCCTCCGCCTCCCACCAGACGCCCATTGACTGCCACTCATTCCCAGTCAATCAATTGATTGCCCCGAATGACGCGTCAATGCCCATCAACGGCCAACACATTTCCTCCTAGCTCCTTGCTATAAAGGATTGAAATGCGCTTGGCACGGGCCTCCGGCCAACCTCTACTCGGCCTTGTTCATCAAGCGCGGCGACATCTGGATCGCCTTCAACTGCATCATGAACAAAGCACAGGCCTTCGGCCACCCTACGACGGCCTGAATCGGCAGGCACAGGCCTTCGGCCACTCGACTACGGCCTGAATCGGCAGGCACAGGCCTCCGGCCACTAGGAGCTCACCCTGTCCCTGCACTTCCGTTCCAGCAGCCTTCCTCTGTGGACTCCGACTGCGGACGAAAAGTGTCAAACAGCCACGACTCCTTCCAGTCAAACTGTCCCTGCAGTTCCCCTTCAGCAGCCTTCTTCTGAGCAACCTCGCTCTTTGGACTCCGACTGCGAGTGGGAATTGGCAAACAGCGTGACTCAATCCTCAAGGGTCAACCTCTTCAGCTCTAGCAGCCTTCCTCTGAGCACCTTCGCTTTTTGGACTCCGACTGCAGACCTGAGAAAGACCCACGACGCGGCATCCGACCTTCGCATTTCTCTCACAGCAGCCTTCCCTTATGGACTGAACTGCAATCGCTAGCAGCCTTCCTCTGTGGACTCCGACTGCGGTTTGAACCGTGAACTCAGATGCACTGCGGAAAGCCCCGCCTAAGAGCTACTAGGAGCCAGCGGGCAACAACTACTCGGCTCTTGCTACTCAATCCGTCGCCCTTATGGGGGGGAGGCGGAGCGACTGCAAGAGCATGCCCTGCCCACCCTCTCCCGCATTGCTGAGGAAGCGGGAGAGAAGCAGGTTACACGTAGGGGGGCGGCCGACCTGCGAGCGGCTGCCACGTGAGGGAGCTGGCAAAGCACCCTCGTTCTTACTCACTTCGGGCAGAAGGCCCAAACTGTTACTCTGCAAGGCCTAAAACGCCTGTAGCCACCTCGAGCCGTCGACGGATGGGAGGAGGATGCAGAGGAGAGCGAATTTGTCTTACGGGACTCTGGGCTGACGAGCACAGAATTCGCGACCGCGCAGGCCTACTAGGAGGCAAATGACAGCGCCCAGCCTACACGGAAGCTGGTATCAAACGCGGGAAGGAGTACGGAACACAAAAACCCTCAGCCTCCGTCGAACTCCGCAGGGGATGATTCGACAAGCGCAGACTACTAGGAGTCTGCTTAGCAGCCAATTTGGTGGCTGATCTCGTCAGTGCGGGCCATTAGGAGCCCGCCTTGCAGCCGAACTGGCGGCTGACTGGACGAGCGCAGACTACCAGGAGTCTGCTTCGCAGCCGACTACGCGGCTGATCTCGTCAGTGCGGGCCAGTAGGAGCCCGCCTTGCAGCCGAACTGGCGGCTGACTGGACGAGCGCAGACTACTAGGAGTCTGCTTCGCAGCCGACTACGCGGCTGATCTCGTCAGTGCGGGCCATTAGGAGCCCGCCTTGCAGCCGAACTGACGGCTGACTGGACGAGTGCAGACTACTAGGAGTCTGCTTAGCAGCCGACTAGGCGGCTGATTCGACGAATGCGGACTACCACCAATCCGCTTCACAGCCAATGGCGGCTGACTTCGATGAGCGCGGACTACTACTACCTTCCGCTTCGCAGCCAAACAAGTGGCTGACTCTAGCAGCACGGACTACTGCGAATCTGCTTAGCAGCCAAACTGGCGGCTGATTCGAGTAGAGTGGACGAGAAATCATCCGCTACGAACACCGATACCGACTGCTTCAAGAACAAACTCATCGCAAGGATACTGGAGTGCTGCACTGCTCCTGCTTCAAATGGTTCGTGGAGTGGCCGGCGGCGGATTTCAGCTAACAAGAGGCGGCTAAAAACCGCCGCGCCAATTTGCCGCCTACACAAGCCATCCACCTGCTATTTGTCACCGGGCAAAAACAGCCCCTCAGCAGGCCCTCCTACGCTGCACACTCCACCCCCCTCAGCGCGCCACACCCTACACCCTGCGCTTCTCTCCAGAAAAGGGGGCCTGGGGGGGAGGGGGGGGGGAGGGCCTGTGGGGGGTGGCAAGTGCGGACGACAGATGACTCCGCCCTGCCACCACCCCCCCATCCGCCTTTCGCCCCCCTCACGGAGAGGGCTTCCAAACACTGACGCTCATTTGTCAGTCCTAATCGCCCCAGCGCCTCTGGAGCCAGGATCGTTAACGATCCCCCTTCTCCACCTAATGGCCCCCTCCATCAACTTTACACACCCTTCTTCCACACGCACCGGCTGAGCGCGCACAGGGAGCTACTTTCGACACCTAATGGTGATAAATGAAGCCGAAGTTTTTCCGCCAGCGCCTCACAGAGACAGGCCTCTGCCAAGCCTGCTCTGGCCTCCACACACAGGAGCTTGGAAATTCTTCCCCCGCTTCTCTACACTATCACCATCTTCCAACCACTATGGCCCCGCCTCCGCTGCGGGGGGAGGATCGGAGGTACCCAGCCTCAACCTTTCCCAACCTCAGCCAGCCACTCCTCCAGCCGCAGCCACCCCCTTGGCCAAGTCCCCTCATCAGCGCCCCTCACTTCCCACTCACCCTCAGAAGCCTGGCAGAGCCAAGTTCTGAGCCCCAACTCCAATTCACCAGCGACTATCCGCTGCCGTTGCCGTTGGCCTCTACGCTCTAGTAGCCCATCGTCAACGGCCTCTAGTCCCCTTCATCGGCCCCTGACACATTTCTCTCCGAGGAATATGTCCGTCGACGTTCTGTCTGTCGACACTCTTCCGCAGCCGACAGTCGCTATCTCCCACGCCCCTCCAAACCCCTCCCTCAATCTACACTCTTCCCAGGGAGACGAAATAGACGCCACGCCGCACCAAGAGGAGGAGGGAGAGGAAGGAGAGGATGTAGGAGAGGAAGAGCAGGAAGGAGGGGCCAGCTCTGATTCGGAGCCGGGAAGGAAGCGAACGCGCTTCTCCGACAAGCCGCCGACCTCGGACGGACAGGAGCACTCCCAGGCCTTTGAGGGAGCAGATGAGCTCCTGGCATTCCTGGAGGGAGACAAGGACCCCAAGGAGAAGGGCCAGAAGTCACAGCGACGCGACCGGCGATCTCCCAGTCGCCGCCGACGGTCGCCAAGGCGAGAGCCCGACTCCTCATCACCGACCAAGGCGGAGGCAGAGCTGCAGGTCCTTTCCCCACTCATCCCTCTATCACAAGCTGCTGCCGAAAGAAGTCCCGGGGAAGCCAGCCTTCATCGGGGACCGGAATCAACATCTACTGCAGCGCGCCTTCGACCAAGCCATCACCGGCCGCTTCGTCTACGGCGCGAGCGGAGTACTTCATCTACGGCCTCGTCCCCAGCGCCATCTGCCCAGGGTCACCCTCACCTCACCCCTCTTCAGGGAGAGCTCCGCCCTGCAAGCATCTAGGGATGAGGAAGAGAAGTACGGCCCTGGCTTCGCCCACCGTCGGCCCCGACAGTACACGGGTCACCTTCGCTCCGCTTCCCTTCAAGAGACCCCGACCTCAGGGAATTTCGAATGGAGGAGGAGAGGGACGGCCCCGACATCTCCGGGTTGTGGTTGTGGGCACAGAGGTGGTGGAGGTGGGGATGGGGTTTTGGTTGGCCGCCTGAACTCCTTGCCCAGAGGGAAGAGGGGGGTGGTTGGGAAAGGGTGGCGGTGGTGATTGGGGCTGGTGGCTGAGGCGCGGGGCCTCCATCATCTGTCCAGCTGTTGTCGATGCTGCCATCCACGATTTTCATCAGCGGGAATCCTGGCCGTCCGTAGCGGATCTTGTAGGCAATGCGTCGGCTGGACGGCTCCGAGAGATTTGCTGTCAACTCGTCGCGTCGCAGCGCACGCATCTTGAGGAGCTGGAGTTCTTCGTGCGTTCGATCTGGGCGTGGGTGGAGTCCAGGAAGGCGAGGAGGAGAGGGAGCGGGCGGCTGATAGCGCAGCTTGCTGGCCGTCCCGCAGGAGTCGGGTGATCCGGAGAGGCGGAGGGTGGGGGTTGCGAGGGGGTTGGGCAGGGGGCGGGGCGTGAGGGCGCTGGCGGGGGAGGAGGCGACGAGCTGCAGAGATGCGGAGGTGGCTTGAGATGCCGAGCTCTTCCTTCAGGGCTGAGGCTAACTGCAGGGGGTCTTCTCCAGCCTCCAAGGGAAGCCCAACAGCGATCAGTGATCGTACACGCTTGTCTTCTTTGGCTCGCTGGTCGATAGCTTGAAGAAGATTTGGTGCAGGGCCTGGTGGGGTGGTCTTGGCAGGAAGGAGGCGGGCGGCGGCAGCGGCGTAGGTGGTTTTGGGGGCGGGAGGAGGGAGGAGGAATGAGGTGAGCTTGGAGAGCTGGGTTTCGATGAGGGAGAGTCGTTCTTCCTGGGGGGCTGTGAGGGCCTGGGGTGGAGGAGGAGGAGGATAGGTTTTTTGGCATTCAAAGCAGGCAACTATCAGGTATGGGATGCTCAGAGCTGCAGCTAATTGTTTGGCCTGGGGGGGTTTGGGGGAGGCACAATTGAGGCAATAGATTTTGGAGCAAAGGGCGCACTTGATGCCGTTGAGGTTGCTGGACTTGATGCCGGTGTCGACGGAGGCGAAGCAGGACTCGCAGGAGTTCCCCGGCTCGCCCATCGTGCTTTGACTCAGGTCACCAGCAGTAGGCCATTCTGGTCTTCGGCATTTCTTCTTATTAGGAGGCGATCGCTTCGGCATACGCAATCGGGAGCTCGCTTGCTTGCTTGAATGGAGGCCCAGAGGAGTAGGGGGAAGGCGAGTGAATTTGGACATTTAAACTTTAAATTTTAAATTTGGACAGAGAAGTTAAAGTGGTCGCCTTCGCTCACAATGCATTTGACCCTTCGCTATAGCAATTAATCGTGCGGGTGGTCCACCGAGCGCTATGCCCCTTTTGCCGCAGGCTTGACTTGGTTGAATGTTTTCGGGTCTCGGTGGCGCTGACGCTGTGCTCAGGCCACCCCAATTTCACAACTTGATAAACGGAAGAAGCAATTTGGAGCCTGTTTTTGTGGTAAGAATCTGGGCTTTCAACGGGTTTCTGGTGGAGTTCCGGGTCTGGCATGCTGCCTACAGCTTCAAGATTGTCCTTGGCTTCAAGGCTCGCCTCCCTTTCTTCCACCATCTAATGCCTCAAACCTAGGATGGCCCCTCCTGTTCTTCCTCTCAAGTCGAGGCAAAAGTGCTGTGCCGACTGCCCCGCCGGGGTGGATGGGAAGCACAGCACCCACCGCATCATCTGTGGCACCTGCAAAGGCGTCTTCTGTTTGGCGGGCCTGGACCGGTGCTTCCAGCCTCCGGGCTCCATGGCAGTCGACTCCTGGACCGTCCTCCAGACCCTCTCCGACAACAGCAAGAAGGACACCAGCTTCCAAGTGCTCTGCTGGGACTGCGACCAGCCTGACGGTGCCAGTGCGGGGCCTCGGCCGATGGTGCAACAGCTGCTCGATGGTGGAGTGGCTGTCCCCAACAACGCCGGCGCCCGCGCCGCCAACTACACTCCCATCATCATCCAGGCTCCCGCCGCTCCAGCTCCAGGGGCATATGGCATGGCCGGTGCCCTGGCTCAGATGATGGCTCAGTTTTTGCAGCTCCAACAGGCAGCCCAGCAGCAGGCGGCTGCAGATCGGGCAGCCCAGCAGCAGCTGATCACGGACATGCTCCAGCAGCAGCAGGCGGCGCTGACAGTGATGGTGGGCGCGGTCCGGCAACCAGCTCCACCAGGCGCTCCGCCAGTCGCGGCGCCCGGAGCTCCGCCCGTCGGCCAGCTAGCCCCAGTGCTGGCCCAGCCTGCCCTCAAGGAGCTGCTGCCCAAGCTCACCCACGACTACCCGGTGTTCGACGGAACTGACCTTGGCGCCTACCCTCACTTCCGCTCCTGGGCAAGCCATCGCCTAGAGGCCAACGCTGCTCTGCGCCCCAAGGACAAGTTCGCCTGGCTGCGCAACAACCTGGATGGCAAGGCCCTGGCCAAGATCACCCCGCTGGACCAGCACAACCCTACCGCCTCACCTTCGCCGATGCCCTCAAGATCCTGGATGACAACTACGGTCGGGCAGAGCAAGTCCGCACGAGTCTTTTTCAGGAGCTGGCAGGGCTGCAACCAGTGGGCGAGGATGACCTGGAGGGTCTTGAGGAGTTCATGGACGCCTACTGCCTCATCTGCGCCCGCCTGCGCACCCTGGGCATGGCAGAGGACACCCTCGACATGCACACCTACACGCTTCTCCAGAAGCTCCTGCCAGCGCTGGCACAGGACATCCAGAAGCAGCGGCTATGAGCAGGGCTGTTGGCAGTGCCCGGCCACAAGGCCCTTGAGGAGGTGCTCTCCGCCGAGCTCAAGCTGCTCCGCTCCAGTGCTCAGGCCAACGGCGCACAGCAGGAAACCTCTTTCTTCCATTCCAGCCACCCGGGCTTCCGCGGGGGTGAGGCTTGCAAGGGCTATGCCGCCGGGTCTACTCAGTTCCAGAGTGGAGGGCAGAAGGAAGGGAGAGGCAGTCAGGGCTCCCAGTCTTCCCAGCCCAGCGGAGGTGGGGAGTCCTGGCGGCGTGGCAGACCAGAGGGGCAGGACAACTGGAAGTGCCTGTTCTGCAGCGCCCCGCACTCTGCCATCAAGTGCGCGGCCTTCAAGACCACCTCCGAGCACAAGGCAAATGCCTCTAGCTGCAACCTGTGCTACTTTTGCCTAGGCACTCATCAGGGAGGAGCCCGGGGGTGCGAGTTGAAGTTGGGTGGGTGCCGGGTGAGCGGCTGCCAGCAGCGCCACCACACCGCCCTCCATGGGGAGCAGTCGAGCACAGCCCTCAGCTCCTTCTCCTCCACCAACCACACCAGCCTGAGTACAACCAGCCAAGTGGGGACTCCGACGTCTTTCCTGGCCACCTTCAAGGCCTCCATCACCAGCGACCACCAACACACTGCGGTCCAGGCTTTCGTCCTCCTTGACTCAGGAGCTACTTTCAGCTGGGTGCAGGAGAGCATGGTTCGGGAGCTGGGCCTGCGCGCCCTGCCCCCAGAGGCGATGACGGTCTCGTATGGTGGCACGGGCCACACAAAGACCTTCCGTACCTGCCCGGTCTACCTGGTGGTGCTGGGGCGCGACGGACGCTGCCTCTCCTTCAAGGCCTACCAAGTGGCAGTCCTCTGTCCAGACCTCTCCATCGGCGGTTTCAGCCTTCCCTCCAGCCTCCTCCAGTGCCTCAGGCCTATGGAGTACGGGTTGGCCAACCAGCCTCCAGCCAAGGTGCAGCCGGCTACAGTGGACATCATTCTTGGCCTCAACGTCTACAAGTCCATCATCGGTTCCTCCTGCCCCTCCATGCCTCTCAGTCCATTGCTCAGCTCCCACCACACCTCTTTTGGCACCATCCTCCAGGGTTGCCTCCAGATGGACCAGGCGAGCATGATGGACACAGCTTTCTTCCATGCCTCCAGCAGCCAGATGGTCCTCGGTGCCTTCACAGCCCCCGTCTCCTTCACGGAGCTCCTGGAACACCAGACGGCCCTGGACACCCTGGGCTTTGGCCAGGACGCTGGCTCCCACTCAACGACAGTGGACAAGTGCATGGCCTCTCTGGAGTCTCACATCTACCACAACACCAATGGTGCCTCCCACGTCCCACTTCCATTCAAGGCAAATGCAGCTTCTCTGGCTTCCAACTTTGCCCAGGCCATGTCCCAGGTGCAGTCCACAGGCTGGCGGCGGCTGGTGGGTGTGGAGAGAGATGCCTACTGATGGGAGTTCTCCAGCCAGGTGGAGGAGGGCGTGATTGTGCCCATCTCCGAGGCTGCTCCCACCGGTGACCTCATCCATCACCTGCCTCACTTTCCGGCACCAGGGCCCAAGGTCCACCTGGTGGTGGATGCCTCCAGCTCCTGCGGGGTACCTCCGCGGTGCCTCAACGACTTCATTGATCCAGGTCCCAGTCTGCTCACAGAGCTTCTCCAGGTGCAGCTCTTTCTCCGGGCCTCACCCTTTGCTCTTGCAGCCGACCTGCGGCAGGCGTTCTACAGCCTCTGGGTGTGGCCAGAGCACCAGTCGGCTCTCCGCATCATCTTGCCCCACAACTCCAGCCAGCCTCTGTCTCCATCCAACTGGCAGCTCTGGCGCTACTGCAGGGTCATCGTGGGCTGCTCCGCCAGTCCCTGGCTGCTCCAGGTCTGCATTTGGCTCCTTTGAAAGGATGCCATCGCCTCTGGCCAGCTCTACGGCCTCACGGAGGACGAGGTGGAGGCCATTCCCAGCCACACCTACGCCAACAACATCATCTTCAGGTTCGACTCTGCAGCAGATGGGGGAGGCATCGCGAGTGGCCTCCGGGCTCTCTGCGCCTCCACCCAGTTCAACCTACGCTCCTTCAGCAGCCTCCCAGAGGACACCTACACGGGAGACCAGCAGTTCGCCAACCTGGGGCTGGTGTGGGACCTGGAGACGGACCAGATCGGCATCAAGGCCATGGACTTTGGCTTCCTGGAGGGCAAGCAGCTCACCGTCTGCCTCCTGGCCAGCGCGGTCGCCAAGCTCTATGACCCCCTCAGGTTTTTCACCCCTCTCACCCTGGAGGGCCGCCTCCTCATGCATGAGGTCCACACCAAGTGCAAGGAGTGGGACAAGCTGGTGCCGGAGGAGTTCCTGCCTCATTGGGCAAAGCTACAGCCGCAGTTGGAGCAGGCCGCGAGCGTGCGCTTTCCACACTTTAGCTACCGCGGCTCCGGGCCCGTCCACCTCATTGTCACCTCCGACGCCTCCGACAAGGCCTATGGGTACGCCCTCTATGCTGCCCAGCCTTCATCTTCCAAGCCCCACTGCACCCTGCTCCTCGTCTGCTACCAATCACCAAGCAGGGCATCATCATTACGATACCGCGGAGTGAGCTCTGGGCAGTGGAGTATGCAGCGCGGGCGGCCAAGTTCCTTTGCGCCAAGCTCGGTCCCTTTGCCTCCATCACTCACTTCGTTGACAACATGGCGGTACTCAGCTGGCTTCAGTCAGGGCAAGCCCCTCGCACCTACGAGAACAGGTGGGTGGCAGAGACTCTCGCCCTCAGCCCGACCCATGACTTCCGCTACGTCAAGTCCAAGGAGAACCCAGCGGACTGGGCTACTAAGCCTTGTGGAATGGAGGAGCTCGGGAAGCCTAACCTCTTCTACGACGGCGCCTCTTTCTTCACCCAGCCGGCCAAGGTTTGGCCCGCATGGGCTTCGGCGGCGATGGCAGGAGCGAGTGCGCAGACCTCCAATGCCTCTCGTCAGGTGGAGAGTCTACTCAGGAGTCTACTCCTTCCTCAGGTGGAGAGTCTACGCACGGGGCCTCTGCCTCTCGTCCTGTTTCGCCAGGGGTGGCGGCGTGTGTGCTGAGCATTGATGCGGCTGCTGGGTTGGGGATCAACCATGGGATGCTCGAGACGCAGGATTCCCTCGCATCTCCCCTTCCCAGCTCTACCATGCCCTTTGGTAACTCAGTCTCACGACCCTCCGCGGCGGCCCCTCATCCAGTCTCCTCCTCCAAGTTCATCCACAGCCTTCCGCAGGCTTCCTTGGACAGAGAGTCTACGCTGGATGGGCAGCCCCCGGACCCCGCAGCCATCGAGGCGGAAGGGCAACAGACGACCGGCGGCCCAGCATGCCCTCCCGGGACCAGCCACAGCCTTCCACAGGCTTCCCGGGCCAGTGGGCCTGCGCTGGGCTCCTTGTCTCTGGTGCCACCGGCGGCGGCGGAGTCGGCCACTGGCACGCCAGTCTCCCTGGGTCTTCAAGGGTTCAACCGGTGGCAGGAGATGCAAGATTCCCTCCTAGCCGCACCCTCCCAGGTGTCTACGCTGGATCCCAGTGGTGTGGACTCTGCTCCCCCAGACTTCCCCTCCAGCCTCACTGGCCTCATCAACCTCAAGCGCTTCTCCAACCTCCACAGGGCCCTGGGCGTGGGGGTGCTGGTGATGCACTTCATCAAGCGCTGTCGCGGCAAGGAGACGCCTCTGGACACTGCGCTCTGGAAGGAGCGGGAGGCTGTTCTACACCTCCTGGTCCAGGAGCATCAGCGGAAGGAGTTCCGGGTCTACCTCCTAACACCTCAACCTTCTCCAGCTTCCACCGGCCTCACCATCTCCGCCTTCAAGTGAGCCCAGAACCTGGACAGGCAGATGGGGGCACACTTGGACAAGTTGGGTGACATCCGGGTGGGTTCGCGTTTGGTCGCAGCGATGAGGAGGCTGCCCCACCACTGCTGCTCCAGTGGGCTCTGACCTTCCACGCCTCCTACTTCTACAGTTCCTCCAGTGCCACGCTCATGCAACGGCCATCTCTCTGGGGCTCTGCCGCCGGGTCTACTGGGGCCTGGGGCTTCTCCGCGGTGCTATGTCGCTGCGGCTCACCAACCGCTTGCTCCCCCCCGCCGGGGCTGCTGCCGGCCCTGGTCGGTGCGGCCCTTTCGCCTCCTCTGGATGGCGGGCCCCTTTCGCTGGTGGGCGGGGTGGTGCGCGCTGGGCCTGGTTGCTGCGCCGTGATTTGGCGGTGCGTGATGTTGAGACTGCGCCCTGGCCGTCTGCCCCTTGGGCGCTTCTGGTGCCGCCGCGGTCTGCCTCTCTGGCTGACCGCGCGCCTTCCGGCTGCGGACTGCCCTTTCTGTTCGCTTCCGGCCTTGTCTTCTCCGCCTTGCCGCCCTCCGTTTCCGCTGCTCGGCCCCTGGTTGGGCTCGATTGGTGCTCCTGAAGAGAGCCTGGGACCGGAGCTCTGGCCCGCGTCGTCTCGGGACCCTTCTTGTTCTGCTGCGCTCGAACGCGGTCCTGCGGCCTCTCTGGAGCCTGTTCCGTGGACGCTTTTGCCCCTCGCCTTTGACTTCCTCGCCTCCCCGGCTTCGAGAGCTCGGCGGCCTGGAGAACGCGCCTCTGCGCGCTTCCGGATTGCTTTCGGGGCTCTCGTCGCTGGCAGACGTTTGGCTCCCTGTAGGCCGTCTCTCTCCGCCGCAGAGCGACCGCTCTTCTGCCTCCCAGCTCTTCTTCCACCTGGCTCTGCAGCCCTTCCCCTTCTCGAGGGCGATCCCCTGCCCCGCCAGTGCTGGAAGCTGGTCCGCATTGTGGAGCGCCACGGGGACGAGCAAGGCGAGCTCCGCTATGTCACCATCGTGGACAGCAAAGGCCGCAAGGTCCGCCGCTCTGTCGCGTCACTGGTGCCTCTGGAGGCTGATCTGGCCGATCACCTCCATGTGCCAGTGGCTTCCGGTTCCCTTCCACATTCAGCTGGCTGGCGTGCGTCGGGGCCCCAGTTGCAGCACGGAGCGGGGGAGGCGTCGGGGACACAGCCGTTGGACGCTGCCTCTACGCCGCTCACAGCCCTTCCAACCTCTCCGCCGAAAGCGCCCGTGGAGATGCAAGGGGCTCAGGCCCCGAGCGCTCCACCCTCATCCGGTGCATCCTCTCGCAAGAAGAAAAAGGCTGGTGGTGGGCAGACTTCAGGTGCCGGGGCGGACGCCGGACCCGGGGGAGCTCAGCCTGGGCCTCAAGAGGGACTCAGCGCTCGTCATCTGCATTGGCTCTGTCGTCAACAAAGCCCCTAGCTCCTCTCCCCTTTCTTTCTGTCCCATGTTTTCTTCACCCTCAAACTCACCCCCCCCCCCCAGGGCAGCCACCCAGGGCTGACTGGGGAAGTGGGGTAGTGACATTGCGGCATCATGTATCATTCTGCAGAGTAGGTCCAGTATAGACAGGCTGAGTTAGGGATACTGCTACACTCCTTCACCAGCTGGCTTTGCACACTGCCAGCGGCCGTCACACGCCCGGGAAGGAGTGGACGCAGCGTGAGGGGAGAGGGAGAGCCAGCTAGCTTGCTTGCACGCGTCACCTACTGGCCAGTACCTCTCCTGCGATAGGGTAGCTGACCCCCTCCGTTCCCTACTCTGCCTCCTCCCCCTGCCTCTCTCGCATTTTTCCAGCTTTAGCTCCCACTTGTCGCCAGCGTATAGTTTTAGAAAAAAAAACGGTCTCACAGTTCAAGCTTTGTTTCCTTCCCCTCGTGCTTCAGAGCCTTTGGCCGAGTTCTCATGGCCCTTCTCTTTTCACCCAGTTTCATGGTAGTGATTCAACTCTTTTGCCTTATCCATTGGTGTCGTGGCAATTCTTTTGCTTTGCGTCCGAGTTCCCTTCTTTTCACTCGGCACACCTTGTATTTGCTTCAATTTCGTTGTTTTTCCCTATTACTTGTGGCACTAGGCCACCCGGGGGAGATTGCCGCAGGCTTGACTTGGTTGAATGTTTTCGGGTCTCGGTGGCGCTGACGCTGTGCTCAGGCCACCCCAATTTCACAACTTGATAAACGGAAGAAGCAGAGGGACCTTTGAAGAGGTTGCAGGCTGTGCAGCAATCGACCACAACAAGTGTAAAATTGAAATTTTAAAAACCCAAATTCCAAAAATTTATAAACTTTCGAGCATCACTGAAGAAAAGACCGGCCAACTTCAGAGTCTCAAAGTTTTAATGAATTCATTTTCACTTTGATAACAATTTGAAAAGTAACTCGCCTTCTTTGCAGCCAAACTGGTGGCTGATTACGACGAGTAGCTTGGCTGGGTTGGACGAGTTCTTTGCAGCGAAGGCAGCTAAGCAGCTTCATCGAAAGCAGTGTGCAAGCATAACCAGAGACTGAACAAAGGCGTAGTCGGCTGCAAAGCAGACCTGCGCATGGACAAGGGGAAGGTTTTACTCATTGCTAAACGATTCGGGCAGATAAGGCAACTAGTAATTTCAAATACGCCAGTATCGCCTGCAAGAACTGCCAGTTTACCAGCCAGTTGACCATCCACAGTTGGGTTGCTGACTACGCAAACCTTTTGCTTCATTTAGTGCTTTCAGACGCTTTTAGAGCGAACCTGCAGGGAAAAGAGATTGAACACGTAAATAAAAAAGCTTTTCAAACTCTGCGCCAACGGGTCCCACTTTCCTTCTACACCCTCCCAACCTACTCAGGAGCTTTGCAGACTCTGCCAGGCCTAGTTTACAACACCTACATCTATGGTCAGCTTCAAGTAGACCTGGTTCCGGTGACAAAGAGAATGCATTCCAACTTCGCAGCCCAGCCACCGCTGGCGAATTCCAAAAATCCAAAAAACCAAAAAACACGCTGGCGGCGTCTTTCGGCCAACACCAATGGCAACTTTAAAGGTCAAATACGTGCAGAACCACCGAGTCCAAAAAAGAGGCCAAACCAGAAAAAGAAAAATAGAGAGGGAGGGGGTGCAACTGTCCGGCCGTCCCTGCTTGGTTTTGAAGCGGAAAACTCGCAGACAGCCAACAAAACACGCGCCGCTGGCAATTCATCGTCTCCATGCACCATGCAACCCCCAAACCCAAGCGTCATACAACATAAACAGATTTTCAAATATTTTCAAATAGTGCGCAGGGCGCGAACCGGGGGGAAACGTTGAGCCTCAGCATCAGGCCACAATGCCCCCTCCTCCTCCACCCTTGCGAGGCTCCTCCTCATCGCTCGGTTATAAAACGAAAGGCATCAAAATCAAAGGTAATCATAGTTGTGTTTATTGAGAGCTAGGTTGAGAGAGGATTTAATACCTGTAAAGGCACAAAACGCTGAGGCACGACCTGACCCATAATTGGCGTAATTTTTTGAATTTCGCCCAAAACTCAATTTTTTGATGTCCGCCGCCGTCGACGAGCCTCCTCCTCATTTTTCTAAACAACTAAATACCTACTTTTTATTGTTGGTCAAGAGGATATAGGAGTGGAGGCTTCCCCACCTTTGTCCTCCGCCCCGAAGCCGAGCCACGCAGCCTGGGGTCCACCCTCCCCCAAGGGTTACCTGTTCTTCCTCCCGATCTTCCTCCTCCTCCTCTTCTAGTAGTGCCATTTCGTTCGTCCGCTTGAATACGGTCCAAAAGGAAACACATCTTAGTCATTTCTAATACTTGTAAAAAACAGATGATTGAAAGCAAAACGATGGGCTTTACAACGAGAGATTTTTTTATTATCATTATTCAGGGGAGAAGAAGGAGTTCGGACAAATGGTTTTGAGTGAATTTCTATTGTGTTCTGCAAGTTTTGGGCAATTTCTCGCGAGTTTTTGTCCGCTGCAAGGCATTGAAAATTAACTGAAAAGTTTCTTTTCATGCTGACATCATCAGCGTCGTCTACAGAATTTTAGTTCCGGTGCCCTTGGCGGAGCGCAGCGCCTTTTGCCGCCTCGCGCCATCGACGGATGGGAGGAGGATGCAGAGGAGAGCGAATTTGTCTTACGGGGGGGGGAGGGGAGATTTGGATAAGTTTTCATTTGGGGGAGGGATTCGCAGCCAAATTGGTGGCTTTTGTTGATTTCAAAGAAAATCAGTGAAATTGAATATAAAGACCGAACCAACTGGGAAACCTATAACAAAATCACTGTATTCCATGAGTTTAAATTTCGAGATATGTAAAGAGGAGCATTTTAAGACAATAAAAAAAAAGTTGTTTTCTCAACTTAAAATTTCCAAAATAAAAATGATCGCGGTTGCCTATAGCCACATTCCTTCCTTCAGCTGCTTTCCCTTTGACCGTCAAAGAAAATACCAAAAAAGAGGCTGATGCATGAAAAAAGCTGAGCACCCCTGTAGCGGGACTTTGCGGAGAGGGCGATCATGGCCAACTTTTCACAAAGAGAGAGATGGTTGAGAAGCAGAGACGGCGGGTGCTGTGCAATTTATTTTTTTTAAATTGGCGCTTTCTTGAAATTGAAAATGACCGCCCCCGGCGCCCTTGTTCACCATCTCCCTCACTTCAACACTTTCTAGAGCCCTGCTACAGGGAGGACAACCAGATTTATGCAGTATGCAAAACAAACGAGTGCTGGGTGAAGGGGAGGGGCAGGCGAACATCAATCCACCCCTCATACATGCAGCCCGGCCCGTGCCAGACGCATTTCAGTCCTTTGAGGGGGTGCAGAGAACATGAAAATGGCTGCTGCAGCGGTAAAATGTGGTGTTTCCTAAGCCGGTTTCGTTGACCTTCAATGTCGATGAGGCGGACAGAAGGGAGGCCGGGATTTGCACCCAGAATCATCACCCCCCTTTCACCTTTGCAATCTATGCATTGGTTGCATGGCGAGCCAATGGTTTATTCATTCAGGAAAAAGTAGAAAACAAAATGATCTAATCGGACCGAAGGCCGGTGCCTGCCAAATCAGGCCGTCAAAGAGTGGCCGAAGGCCGGTGCCTGCCTCCTTTTTGTCTGCACTGACGAGATCAGCCGTGTAGTCGGCTGCAAAGCATGTGCTTACTCACATCAATCAACCTGTCCTTCCCTAATGCCGTCGCAACGCATGGTTGGTAGCATTTCCTGCAAAAGCTAGTCAAATGTCAAAAAAATAAAAATACTACTTCTGGAATCTGCTGCATCATCTGCATTTTGTTTTTGGGCGCGCATTGAAAGACAGCCTGAGTGACTGCGACTGAGCAGCAGGCTCTTGCCACCCCGGCACACTTGTATGGAAATTTTATTGGAACACGGTCACTCCGCCAATGCATCACACGCGCCAGCAAGATTGTTGTATCAGCAAATATAATATAAAGTAAATTTAGCAATGATTTTGTTATGACGCGATTTGTCGGTTCTGCGCTTGACACACCTCTCTCTCTACGGTTCATGCAAAGTTAGAGCAAATTTGGAGATGGTGGTTTTTCTGATCTGTAAACCAATCCCAATGAAGAGCAACAACAGGACGACGGAAGACTACAGGCCCATCAGCCTCCTGCCGACCCTGTCCAAGATCTGGGAGAGCCTTATCCAAGCCCGTCTGAAGCCATATGTGGGAAGCAGCCGGAGATAGTTTGGCTTCAAGCCCAAAAGCGGGTGCAGCGATGCACTGCTCATGCTCCAGCATGCAGTGGTGGAAGCAGCGGGCAAGCAGGCAGCTGCTGAGAGTAGCGGTGGTGAGTGTGGATGTGCAGCGAGCATTCGACCCTCTCTCCCACCAGGCAATCATCATCAGCCTCCGCGAGCGAGGAGCCCCGGCCCACTTCTGCAACATCATCGTCAGCTGGCTGGAAGACAGAAGCTTTACAGTGCCGAGGAAGGGAATTACAATAGGAAAAATAAAAAATATTAATATATCCAACCTTACTTTTATAGAATTCAGTCGTAGTTTAGGTCGAGAAGGCGAACCACTATTCTTACTAGTGTAGCTGCTCAATTTCTTAGCCACCAAAGACCATGCAACCAATGCACCCTCCTTCCTACAGCGTCGCGCTGGAGGAATCGGCGTGGAGCGCGATCAAGGGCAAAGCGTAGGAAGCGAGTAGCGATGACGGCCGCCCACATCTCGATGCGGGGCAAAACTTTTGCATCCGCTGTCGTCAGACGAAAGGGCTGGGGAGGTCTGGCGGGCGGTCCGCCGCTGCCTTCGCACTACCTCTCCTTCCTCCGTTCTGGATGAAACGCCGTGCAAAACATTGTTTTTGGTGCGGTCAAATTGTTCCTTCCTGAAGTCTTGCTTTTTTATTAGCATGTCACTCTGGTACCACTTACCGCCCACCTAGTGCTCTTCAACCTTCGCTAAGCCTTTCGCCTTCGCTTGCACGTGCCAGCAATCTTTTTTGTATCGCCCTGCCAAACCCCTTTAGGGAACGTAGCACTTGTAGACAGCGTTGGAGGAGTAGCTTTGCTCTTCCGCTTTCCCACCTTTGCATCTGTAAAATAAATATTTACCAAAAAATTGCCAATTTGCATACCAGCGGCCAATGCAAGTGCGCCCACCACTGCAACAGTCACTGCAACCAAAATGGCGATTTTCTCATCAATCAAGCCATATTTTTGCCACTCTTTTTGGCTTACGCCTAGTTTCTACCCCCCTAGTTTCAATCATGTGCAAGCCACTGTTTCTGGGCGACGCCCATTCCGGGAGAAGTCGAAGAGGACCCAAACTAATCTAAACTTATTCATTCAATTTAAGTCGCAAACAGAATTCCGCTGCGCTCGAAATATGGCTCGTAGGAATTGTTGGGCTGTGCGGGGAGTGCTGGTGTTGGGGTTAGGACAGACGGGGCCAGGCAGCGGCGTCTCCTTCACTCCCACCGACTCTTCTTGCGTTTCGTCCAGCAGTGGTCGGAGGTGCCGCTTGTTTGCCTTCCTTTTTGTCGGGTGCCTTGCTTGCCCTCCGGGCTTGGCCTGGCTCCGTCCGCGGCGCAGCAGGAATTTTCGAGCACAGCACAGGCTGGTGGAAATAAAGGAATGCTTGGCGACGCCCGGGCTTGTCGTTGACCTCGAACGGGCTAACCTGGTCCACCAGGACGTTGGAGGGGAGGATGAAGAGGGCTAGGGTGCTGGGGTTGGCGGTGCCATCTGACAAAGATGACCTGCTTTTCCATGCCAGTCCACTTTCTTTTTTTTTTGCGCTGTTCAAGTGGTGCCAGGCCGATCTGGAGCCCTTGGTGAAACGCAGCTCTTATTAGGCCGTGTCCGCGGCCGCCGGCAGACAAGGATTGGAGGAAGGGAACCTTAGTGTCTGACTTCAAGAATGTTCCCTCCTCCGTGATGAACTTCCGGTCTTCCCCTTTCCAAATTCCTTGCCGACTGCAAAATACATTTCACAAAAAATCCTAAAAGGGAACCAAAGACGCCGGCGCCATGTGTCTTGAGAAGGCCAGGAGCAATGCTTTTGTTGGGACGGGCTCCTATTTTTTTACAGGGTGTCTGGTGCTCTTCTTGTCACTTGTGCAAATGTCCACTGCGAGTGTTTGAGTTCACCGTTGTGTTCTCCTTTGGCAATAACATTGCCCCAGGCCTTAAAAATAGTGTGTTAAAAGGACAAAACTATTGGTTTTAATCTGACCCAGAAATCGATATTTTACTAAAATGAGTCAGCAAAATCGTTGTTTTAAAATTTTGTATAGTGTTTAATTCAATACACATAAGT
>JASANA010010473.1:0-10840 GCA_030248095.1 Ptycholaimellus sp. GST1_10 | reverse complement strand
ANANCTTGAATTATGAAAATTGAANACAATTTCACCAAGACGATTAGAATTTGCAACATCGTTTTCGAAAATTAAATAGTTCTCAAACTTCAAATTTCAACAACTGCTACTTTAGAAAACATGCTTTATTATTATTATTATTATTTTATTTATTTTCTAACACATGTCCCATCAAGAGACGTAAAAAACATAAAACACCCAATACATCAATTAACAAGTATATGGCGCAGAGCGCAATAGGTGACCGCGGAGCTAAACACCTCACAAGTCTTAACTTTTACGAGTTTTACCCAAATAAGGGATGTTTCAAAAGGTTGGGGACCAAATCCAGAACGTTGCAGAATTTTATTACCTTTCAAGTAAAAAAGTTTGTCACAAACCATTGAAAATTCGCCATTTCTTAACATACCCCATTTCTCAACCTTTCTACTCAAAAAAATAATGTTTCAAATGCTCCGGAACTTGTTCCAGCCCTCCAGATCTTCTTCAAATTTTATTACCTTTCAGCAAAAAAAGTTTGTAACAATAACTTGATAATTCGCCATTTCTGAACATACCCCATTTTTCAACATTTCTACCCAAAAAAGTATTGTTTCAAATGCTCCGGGACTTGTTCCACCCCTCCAGATCTTCTTAAAATTTTATTACCTTTCAGCAAAAAAAAAGTTTGTCCCAATCCATTGAGAATTCGCCATTTCTCAACATACCCCAGTTTTCAACCTTTCTACCCAAAAAAGTAATGTTTCAAATGCTCAAATTCCGGGTCTACCCCTCCAGAACTTCCTGAAATAGCATTACCTTTCAGGGAAAAAAAGTTTGTCCCAATCCGTTGAGAATTCGCCCGTATAACGCATATATCAGGACAAAAGTTCAGTAACCTCTATACTGAGCCGCAGAGCGGCCCTTCGGGCAGCTCTGCGGTGGAAGTGAAAATACGAATACATTCAGTCAAAGAGTGGTAATCAGATTGAACACAGTTCCAAATATTGTATAATTGTGGATGATTGTCACAATGAATAAAAGGTTGTCCTTAGTCCATGAAATCACTGAGCTGCGGGCGGAGCGTGGTAAGCCGTGGCTGTGAGGATAGAGACCATTTTTGGGTATGTGATTTTATATAAGATTTTAGCTTCATAGGGCAGAATTGGCCATAGGTAATTGCTGTGTTTGATTCTTCATCATCTATTGTTAGATTATTCCAGAGAGCCACTATATTCCAGAGGTGCTGTATATCATGCTTGTACATTGTTTTAGGCATTCGGCTGCTTTATAGATCAAGTGGAGGGGTCAGACACGGAACCTGAGCAGCTTTACGAGGTAACCTATTGCCTGTACGCCTTTAGCGTGCTAAATATTGACATCGAGCCAACCAGCAGGAAGCCCATATGTGTAAGCAGTAGAAGGTGCAGCGTGTAGATCCGCGGTCCCCTCATTGTCGCATTGGAGCAAACAGATACGTTCTGCATGGGTGGAATCGTTCTTCAATATGTTCCGACAAATCCTGCTGGCTAATCGATAGTAACGAGTCCACTTTGTGCCATGAGTTAATGGTAGGGTACACTGCTACAATAAGAAAGGCTTAATCCTAAGCTGGGTATTGATGGACAACTTTGGCAGATATTGATAAATGCATTATCTTACATGGATGGGAAACCGATAAGAGATTTTTGATTTAGTGGTGACAATGTGAATAGTCTGCAGATTTGAGGTAGTTTATCTGCAGGAATGCCAGTAGTATGTGGGTCCGCTTAGTTATCGCCTGCAAGTTTTTTATGTTTCTGGGCCTGGCTGATTATATTCCTTGGTAAAGGACGATAGACGACTCCTGGAGCCGGAGAATGTGATTGGCAGTCTTCGGGTAGGACATTTGATCCTCCATGTTGAGTCGCAGCAGCAGCTCTTGTTGCAAGATTGCACAGATGTAGGCTGTGCACAGCACGTACGTCACTCCTGCTTGAGCCACAACAATGCAATATAATATCATCTGTATATGCAACTATAGTAAGCATAGCCTTGCAGCCTCTGTAAAAAAGCAATACAGGCACATGGCGATCCTTGTGAGAGTTCGTGGACTGGTACAACCAAACAATGTTCCTGTCGTAACATTAGATCGAACAATAGTAATGAAAGGTTAGCACAGCCATGACCTAGAATCACAAACATGGTGCACCAGGGCCATCTCCGTTCTGTGACAATCAATCCCAACTGAGTTCAATAGTTTTTGCGATAGTCCAAACTCACCATGATAGGCTGTGACCATTGAACTCTAAGAGTGCATGTGCTGGATAAGTAGCTGCTGCGCGTCGTAGAGTCAGCTATGTTTTGTGAAGCCAGACTGTGTTGTATCCAAACGTAATCCACTCTTGGAAGGTATCGGCCGTAGCTCCATTATAATTGACCAAGGGATTAATGGTGAAGGCGTATGGTATCGATAGTCTGATGGTGGTACTGGTTAGAAACACCCAAACACGAGCACAAATAACTTAGATCCAGGCAGACCCAGTGCAGAACACGCATGACGGAGCTTCATGCAATATATATACATATATGTGGAATGACGGCCAAGCTTGAAAAATGGGGTAACTGCAAGAGAGCTTGGCCTCCCGGCACTCGGGCAGGTCGCCAGAGCGCCACTGCAGCATTCGGGTAAGGTTGTCTGCTTTTTGGTTCGCGTGTTGAACAATGTAGTGCAATTATCAAGAAGAAAGATGAATTTCCACATTGCTACCAATGTGTCTACAGGATTCACAATTTCAGTATCTCTAGTTTATGTTAAAATGCCTATTTGGCTGCGCGCTATTGGTAATAGCCGATTACATCTTGCTATTGTTAACGGATGGTATTCTAACTTTTAATTTGCAACTATTAGTTTTAAGATAGGGTGGCTTATTTGGACTGATGTTACGATTTTGGCTATGTTTATTTTTATTTTTGACCGCGGAGCGGCCCGAAGGGCCTCCGCGGTCTATAGAGGTTACTGAACTTTTGTCCTGATATCTGTACGTATATATATCTGGAAATGCTGGCGGTGGGCGAATTCTCAACGGATTGGGACAAACTTTTTTTCCCTGAAAGGTAATACTATTTTAGGAAGTTCTGGAGGGGTAGTCCCGGAATTTGAGCATTTGAAACATTACTTTTTTTGGGTGGAAAGGTTGAAAACTGGGGTATGTTGAGAAATGGCGAATTCTCAATGGATTGGGACAAACTTTTTTTTTGCTGAAAGGTAATAAAATTTTAAGAAGATCTGGAGGGGTGGAACAAGTCCCGGAGCATTTGAAACAATACTTTTTTGGGTAGAAATGTTGAAAAATGGGGTATGTTGAGAAATGGCGAATTCTCAACTTATTGGTACACACTTGTTTTGCTGAAAGGTAATAAAATTTGAAGAAGATCTGGAGGGCTGGAACAAGTTCCGGAGCATTTGAAACATTATTTTTTTTAGAGTAGAAAGGTTGAAAAATGGGGTATGTTGAGAAATGGCGAATTTTCAATGGTTTGTGACAAACTTTTTTACTTGAAAGGTAATAAAATTCTGCAACGTTCTGGATTTGGTCCCCAACCTTTTGAAACATCCCTTCTTTGGGTAAAACTCGTAAAAGTTAAGACTTGTGAGGTGTTTAGCTCCGCGGTCACCTATTGCGCTCTGCGCCATATACTTGTTAATTGATGTATTGGGTGTTTTATGTTTTTTACGTCTCTTGATGGGACATGTGTTAGAAAATAAATAAAATAATAATAATAATAATAAAGCATGTTTTCTAAAGTAGCAGTTGTTGAAATTTGAAGTTTGAGAACTATTTAATTTTCGAAAACGATGTTGCAAATTTTAATCGTCTTGGTGAAATTGTTTTCAATTTTCATAATTCAAGTTTTGACCAACCTGAACATTTCCTGGGCTGTATTGAAGGATTCACTTTTGGAAAATTATTTCTTATGCTAATGAACTATGTGTATTTCTTAGAATTATTTACACTTTTTAGTGACGGCCTAAGAAATAAATGGAAATGTATGTTATGACCTAAGAACGACGTAAGAAATGGTGTAAGAAATTAAGTTTTTCTTTTTGACCGCGGAGCGGCCCTTAGAGGTTACTAAACTTTTGTCCTCATACGCATATATATGTTCCTGGAAATGCTGTCCCCGGGCGAATTCGTTAGACGGATTTGGACAAACTTTTTTTTCCTGAAAGGTAATGCTTATTTTAGGAAGATCTGGAGGGGTAGACTACAGAATATGACATTTGAAACATTACTTCTTTGGGTAGAAGCTGGAAGCTGGAAGCTCATATTGTAAGCTGGAAGGTGGTGTGCTCCGCGGTCACCTATTGCGCTTTGTACCATATACTTGTTTGTTCTTCATTATGTTACGTTAATCGATGTTATGTAATTATTTCTACAATAAGAATGTTACCTCTGGGTATTGATGGCTGGCAATGTACATGCAGCACCCTTGGCTGGGCAACCGAAGAGTTGGACAGTCGGACAGTCTGCAAGGCAGACTGCAGGACTGCCGGGTGGGTCCGCTGGCCTGCAAGAGCGGGCCGGGCTGACCCCTGCAAGGACGGACTGACTCCTGGAGTCCGGAGTCTGGAGGAGTCCTGGGTAGGACTGATCCTCCAGCCTCAGCAGAGCCCCTTTTATAGGCCCAGAGTAGGCTGTTGCACAACAACGCACACAACACCGCACAATACTGCGCAATGGTGAGCAATGCCTTGCCGCAAGGCAAGGCAATGGGGTGCAAGCTGTGAGTCAACTGGTGTGTTAGTAACATGAGGTAGCAGAATCAGCAATAAAAGGGGCACAGTGTAGTTTCAAATGGGCAAGATTCCGTTTTGTGACAATCAACTCCCAAAGTTCCATTGTTTTTAATTGTTTGATCTGTGATTAGCATGTGCTGATTTGTCGCTGCTGCTAGAGTGTATGTTATGTGATTCAGTGTGTTTATCCAAACATCCACTTTCCACGACGGCTGTATCATTATAATTGAAAGCGTTTTGGTGATGGCGTATACTATCAATGTGAGTCATTACTTCATCTTGGATATCTTTAGATGGCAGGTGCTGCACGCTTGGCCTACCTTATCGCAGTTTTGGTATAATGATAATAACAGCCGATCCTACAAAAAGTGCAATGCAAGAAGGCCTCCCAGCACTATCCCAGCCAATGCAGCATTGTTAAAGTTGTCTGATTTTTGGTTGTGTTCAATGTTTTGTCTTTCCCTGCTACCAATGTGTTCCAGTTTTCTTCAATATCTCTAGATGTTCTTTGAGGCTGGTATGTTTTGGCATTGTTTTGTTTTGTAAATACAGGCTGATTTGGGTTTATGTTACAGATTTGGGCTGATGTTGCCCCCCCAAGACTTTGCCCCCCCCCCAATAATTTGCCCCCAAGAATCTGGCCCCCCCTAATCAACTTTCCCCCCCCCCCCTGATCGAATTTGGCCCCCCCCCTCCAAGAATATGCCCCCCCCCCAAGATGTAAAAATTTTTGTATTGGCTTATTATTACTTTCTATTTACATATCTCGAAATTTAAACTCACGGATTTTTCATGTAGATGATTAAATACCTACTTTTTTTTTTACAAACATAGTTAGTCTATACCGAGTTCGTCATGCTACTCAGTTAATCTATACCACAATATAGGGCATAGCCACCTGACTTTTTTAAAGGCTCGCGAGGGACATAGTTAGTCCTTAAACATAGTTAGTCCTTACCCAGTTCATTAATGTTTTAAAGTGCTCAACTCGGTAAGGACAAACTATGTCCCTCGCGAGCCTAAAAATTCAGTGGCTACCGCCCTATATTTGCGGTATAGATTGGCTAATAACATGACCGAAGCTCGGTATATACTAACTATGTTTAAAAAAAGTAGGTATTTAATCATCTACATGAAAATTCCTTGAGTTTAAATTTCGAGATATGTACAAAGAAGTATTGTGAGCCAATAAAAAAAATTTTAAATCTTGGAGGGGGGGGTGTCTTGTGAGAGCCAAATGCTTGGGGGGGGGGCAAATTCTTGGGGGGGGGGGGGCAAAGTCTTTGGGGAGGGGCAAATTCTTGGGGGGGGGGTTCGTGACGTCAGCCCTGCAGGGGCAGAGCTACCTATGGGCATTTTAGGCGAAGATGCCCCCCCCCCCCCCCCCGAAGCCATTTCGGGGGGGGGGCAACGCACCCCGAAATGCTTGAACAAATTGCATGAATATTATGTATATTGCTGTTGTGTCTCCTCCTTCCCCACACCCTCTCCTTCCACTGCCATTTATCTTCACTCTATGCTGATGGGATGAAGAAGCTCGTTAACTCTCAAAATTGAAGACATGTCCAAACCTCACATATCTACTCTTCTACTGTCCAATCTTTTTATAATCCAGCTTTGTTGGCTGGAGAAACTTGGCGCGCTGTGTGTCTGGGTTGAAGATGTTAGCACAATTAGAACTTTTTTTGTAAAAACTTAAGCAGCCTGCCTGCAACAAGAAAAAAACTGTTTAACACAAATTGTACAGCAATTTCAGCCCTGAAATTTTTTCCAAAAAGGAGTGCACAATTACCTTACAATTTTAAGAGTCATTTTTCAAACTTTCCGGTGCCTAGGGGGCGGGGACACCCCTCCCCCTAGAACCCCCTCCCAAGTCGAGGGTTTCGCTCCTCCATTTTGCCCCCCGAACGAAAATCCTAGCTCCGCCCCTGCAGCCCTGATTTGTGTGGAGGCAAAGCTTGGGTGCCGTCCATGACAAAAAAGAAGTTTACATCAGGTTTCTCTTGAAACGTTATACCAAGTATACAGGGCACAAAAATAAACACTGTTGAAGCCATGTTCATTATTAAGCTTAGTTAAATATGTTTTCTGACAAATAAAATTATCCACTTTAATTCATTTTGAGATATTGTGAATATTATTTTGAAATGTAAGTGTGGCGGAAATATTGCATAACATTAACAGCAACAAAGGAGGGTCTCATGTTTTTATTATGTCTTGAACGCAGTGGACTTTCGAGAGGCAATGAGAAAGTGGGAAGAGGAGAGGAGACGAAATGCGGAGTTGAATAAACAGCGGCATAAGAGAGAGTGGGAGAGATGAGATAGATACAGCGGCAGCAGTTCCTGGAGCAGATGAACTCTAGAGCATGGGACGCGGCTCTCTCCGCTCCTCCTAGAATGCTCTATCCTACCAAACCACGTTTCGCGCCGCCTATCACCTTTACAACCTCCCCTCAAAATCATTTTCTTGCCCCACGCTTCAATTTCCAACCTTCCGCCCAGTCCTTATCGCGCGTTGAATTGTTAGAGTGCAATGAGTCCAACCTCTCTAGGCAGTCAGAAGAGGAAAGAAGAGACCAGCAGAGCGTAAGTACTGACCAGGTGCTCACAGATACGACGCACACAGCTGCACCGATGAAGACGTTCATGGAGGAGATGATGCTGAAGATGGCTGAACTGCAGGCGGGGCTGCAAGCAGTGAAAGACATCCAGCAGGCCCAGATTGTCTCAGGCGCTGCTTCGGAGACCAGCCAGAGACCCGAGGCCTCCACCTTGTCGACAGGTGAGACTCTCCCAGGCTAAGATCCCTTTCCAACCCAGCCAACACATGCCAGCAGAGCGCCTCGCAGACTGCGCTGACAGCGGCCAATGACATACAGACGAGTCAAGAAGAGGAGATGGGTGTGTTAGATCTGCCTCCTCCAGACCAGCGGCGAGGCGGAGACAATGCCGGCGGCAGCAGCTGAGGTGGCGGCAACGGTCTGCCAGATGATGGCCAACCACAGAGCTTCAGGTAACGGCCGGGGGAATTGAGATGGAGGTGGTGACAGGAGACTTAATGGGGGTAAGACGCGGAAAAAGAGGCTTAGTGAAGGGGAAGATGAGGCACCCTCAGCGAGAAGGAAGGCCCACAAATCCCCATCAAGATGCAAGTGCCAGCGGTGCACCTATCCTGAGAAGTACCCCACCCTAACTACAAACCAATAGATTTCACCTTGGGGGTAAAGCCTAAGATGGAGGCTAGATTGACAGGGCTAGAGGAGTCAGTGTCGGATTACTTTGACAGATTTGACAAAGTGGCGGATGTTTGTTATGTCTACTGCCCCTGAACCAAAGCCCTCATTGTTGAGTCCAAACTCCACTCTGAGGCCAAGTGCGTGTACACCCCCCTGCCCTCAGATGTGAGAGAAAATTACCAGTTGTTGAAAGAGGCGATGCGGCAACAACGTCGGTGGCGGCAGCAACTACAACAACAACAGATCTGGTCAGAATTCCAACAGACGTGGAGGTGGACAGGGATCCGGGGGAAGAGGAGGCAGCTACAGCGCCAGTGCCCCACGCCCCTGGATCATGAAACATTAAACATATATAAAAATAAGCATCGATTTAGGCCATTAAAATCATAATTCAGGACCAAAAAAATTTTAATCAATTTTGTCCCATGTTATAACATAGGGCGAATTCTTGACCTGTCCGCATACTATGAATGATTTTTCATGTATATAAACTTAAACCCAGAAATTTTTTTTGCTAAATACCTGCCTAAGGCTTACGGTGAAAAGCTTACAAAAGGAAATGGAGCAGTATTGTCTTCCTGAAGAATAGGAAGTTTTTTAGCATCAAAATTTTACATCAGCTAAATTGCCCTATGCTATAACATAAGGCATATTTCCGGTTCTCGTTATGTTTGACTCTATATTTCTTTTGGCTCACCCCTAAATGGCTAGTTTGAACACATTTTCTAGACCAAAATTTCGCAATAAATACGATGGCGAAGTCAAAAACCAGATTTTAAACCAAAAATGTTGAGAAAAATTCATGTTTCCGTGAATCGTCAAAATTTCATTTTATGGCATTGATAAGGTTTTTAGATGAAATATGATAAATTTAGGTAAAAAATCTAAAAACTATTGGCACGGGTGTGTGCAGCTAATGTAGATAAATCGATCCATACCCAACTTGAGAACTTTTGGGAAAGAAATGAGTCTGAAATTTCAGTTTTATGAGAAAAATCGCCAAAAACTCCAATTTTTCGACCTCTAACTTGGCAGAGCTGTCCTGACCTGGATATTGAGTTTCGACCCAAAGTATATTTATGAATTTTACTTCCCATATATTGTACTTTTGATTCCCATCATAAAAAAGGGGGTTCAAAAAACCATGGGTCTCCCATTCGTGCTCCTCTTAAAAATATATAAAAATAAATTTGAAATTAATTAATTATTTAGAGCTATATTCATAATGCAGTGACGATGTAAACACGGAGCTGTACAAAGGGGGAGCACAAACTTCTATATACCCACACGTTATAACTAAGAATGCGAAACCAATCACATATTATAACGTATAAACTGTATTGTAAATGTATAATCAATCAAACATCAGACTCCTGGGTAGATAGCTGATCTGCCTTTTTGTGTCTTCTTAACCATTATTCGTACCCAAACCAGGTGGTATATTAGCTTACACCGTTCCATGCCATGAAATCCGCGCAAAACCTATGTTAAGCACACATTTGAAACATCGAGATAGAATATTCCCCACTCCTAATCACTATCTAGGGATTGCAATAAAAACCTAGATGCTAAATGAAATTGGTTTCTGACCCCTTTTAAACATAAATATCAATGAAACATTAGTTTCTGGTTTGCCAATGAGACTTAAGATTGGAAAACTTTAAATGCACCCCCAGTTTTCAGTGAATAATTTGAAAAAAGTTCATAAAGTCACAAAAACTGCTGATTGCTCTGAATAAATCAGGTTCCATGCATTTTTTTAAGCCCAAGAACGTCTCTGTAGGTGCTTCCTAGCGCTCGCAGCAGCTGTTAACAAAAGGTCACTTTTGACCCCTTGTGTTATAACTTTTGGAGTTTCGCATAGTGGCCCTATTACCAATATCTCGGAGCTTTCCCTCCATGTTAATAATGATCAGTCATCCTCCAAGATGTAAATAAGAGGCATTTGGATGTTTTAAATCTTTTAGACAGCATTAAAGGTCTAGTCGTTAGAATTTGTGGCTCTCAACCACAAGGCCGGGGTTCAATTCCCTGAAGTCGAAACCACAATAATTTTTTACTATTGTATTCTTATTGTTATTATACCACGACAAGTGACACTGTGTCTTAATAATAAATTTTAATATGTCAATTCTTTCCAAAGCTAAAGCACAGTAGTGAGAATGATTAAAAAAATATTTAAATGTTTAGAAGTTTTATCTTCTTAACCAGTAAAATAAGATTTCTAATAAAATAATTAAAATTAAAACATTAATGTATTTAAAATATGTTAGAAACCAGTTTATTACAGTATTAAGATAGCAATGGTCAATTTAATTTACCCGATGGGAAGAACACAATAATGATAAGGATGAAGGTTAATATTTAGCTCCCTCTCTATAATGATAATATATCGAAGGCTTTCACCATCAGCATACTGTCCAGGATATTGTTACTATTTTAATTTCCATTTGAAAATGACAATATCCACCAGCCTGAAACGCATTTAACCTTTTCTACACTGTATCAGCATTATATCTTGATTGGAATTGATGTGAGATTCCAACTCACTTTCCTTCATCAAGGGCATCATTGTACTGCTACAATCCACGGAAATATTACAATTGTGTAAGAAACAAATCATCCCATAAGCTGTTTACTAAAGGTAACTGTTACGATGATTTTTCTGTTTTTGGTCATTTTGTTGGTGAACTTCAAAGTAGCTTAATGTCAAATGAAGCCTATGAATATTCTTGATAGTACTGTGTTTGTGTTTGCTTTTCGGTCTGAATGGTACTGAAAATTTTTTAAGCTTAGTCCATTTCACAACTACTAATTGTACTGAGCATTTAAACATGACTGTG
>JASANA010010468.1:0-31804 GCA_030248095.1 Ptycholaimellus sp. GST1_10 | reverse complement strand
CTGGAGATGGTGGATGGCGGGGGCTTGAAGGAGTGTTGCAAAAGAACCATGAGTGAAGTTCTTGAAGAAGGTGTCAGTTTCAGTGGCGGAGGCTGGATCCACGAACTGGAAGGGGTGGATGTGATGGCAATCCACCACAGGGCTGTGGTAGGTCAGGTCCATACCTACGCCACCAGGAAGGAAGAGCAGCTCTCCAGTCTTTAACTGCACAGGCATGAAGAGGTAGCAGTTGTCCTCTCCCGGAACCTGGTGGAACAGATAGATGGTCTCCACTTCTGCCTCCAGGCACTGGGAGATGTAGATGGCAGATCCTCAGACTTCAGCAGAGATGTCCATGCGGCCGGTGAGGGCGCGGAATCCATTGGTTGGGCTCATCTGGACCATCTGCTTCAGGACCTGATACTGGTGCTCTTCCAGCATGCACATCCGATGTTCATTGCTCAACTCCAGGCACTCCATCATGTCCACCAGTTCATTCACAATGTAGTGCAGCTTTGCCTCCACTGGATTGTGGTGCTGGACCTAGTTCTTGATGTGAAGGAGGGTGTTATGAAAAGCTTCCTCCCGAGCATCCTAGTCAAAGTCCCAGTGAGGCTGCATGGTGGTGGAATGGGATGAATAATGGGATCCCGCCTGTGGACTGCTGGCAGTGAGCAGTTCCCACTCAACTCTCTTCTTCTTCTCCTCCTCGTGTTTCACTCTCATCTCCTCCTTGTGTTGAGGTGAGTTCTGGCCAGCTGTGGGGTCATCACCAGTGGCTGGATCCTCTTTGTGGAATTGAGCCAATCCTTCCACTTCCTTGGCATCATTGAAAAGTTCGTCAGTCAACTGTTCCCACTTTTCTTCCACTTTTCCTTCTCTTCCACCATCGCAGGCACCTCCTCCCTCTTCCTTGGTCTCAGAAGATGAGGCATGTGATGAACTTCCAGTGGTGTCTTCTTCCTTGGTGATGTTAATACGCAGCGCTCCCCCTTTGTGTGAGAGTAGGGTTCCTGTGCTGGGAGGCAGTTCATCTGACTAACTTGGTGTACAGGAAGTTGTCTTCCAGTGGGTAGGTGGAGAAGGTGATGGAAAGTTGAGGAATGTGCACTTGAGATCCCATCACGCCCCCTCCAAAGCTGCCAAAGTAGCAGAAGGAGCAGTAAGTGAGGATCGGCATGTCATTCCAGATGATGGTATACTGAGGTTGGACACAGCTCTCTTTCTCTATCCAACATCCCTTGAGAGAGCCAAGGTCTGAGGTGAGAGCCTGGTGTCCTGCGTACACCGTAGCTTTGAGTAGATAGAGGTTGAAAGTCGTGTAGACGTTGGTCTTGCAGCAACAGGGCCACTCGTAGTGCAAGGATTGATTGGCGGACCAGCGAGACTTGTCCATCTGTACCAGTCTCAATCCCCAGAACTTGTGGTTTGTCCAAGCATTGTGACACTCATCTGCTGGCATATTCATTTTCTTGATGGGATTGGAAACTCCCCAGTTCAGGAAGGAGGTGAAGACATCCCATCGCATAGCTGGTTGTAGTGACCTCCAGGATACATTTTGTGGCTGGTACACTAGGTCCGTGGGAGGAAGCCAAAGATCCACATTGCGGTAGGAGCATTTGGCTTGTTTCCCATAGACTGGAGCAGTCTCGCTTTTGCTCTGGGAGGAGAAAAATGACCAACCTCTGCCACTGTGTCGGTGACAGAGTTGGAACTTCATATTTCTCAGCGGTGGTTCTGACATATCCTTCTGATGCTTGGTCCTGTGGAGCAGATTATCTCTGGCTTCTTGGGCTGAAAGCGTCACTGGTGGTGCCGGGTCATGGAATGGGCCTAGCCCCTGCTGGAGTGAACATGCACATCGCTATCAGGGTCATAGTGGTCACCTAGTTCCTGTGCTTCCTCTTCGTCCCTCCTGTCCCCAGTGACAAGTTTCTAGGTGGAGTAGCAGTATCGTTGCTCTCACCCTTCGATCTCCTCGTGTCTGGTGCCTGGGCGGCTCGTTCTTCCCCCTCAAACTTGCCTTTGCCTTTCACAGAATTGTCCAAGACTATTCATGAGCAACTAGCAGCCTCCTCTGTTATATGAGGCAGGTATATGATATATGAGCAGTCATATTTTTTAATTTGAAGGGTTTTAGTAGTGATGCCCATTTGTAAAAATGGTTACAGGATCCAGTTGTTCTATTACTATACACTGTTATAAGCCCATGTTGCTTCGGCGTTTTATAGTGGAGTGATGGCAGGTGATGAGACATTATAATAGGTATAAAGAAGGATCCTAGAAAAAATAAAATATTTTATTTCCTGTTTTTTTATTTATACTAAAATACAAATAAAATAATATTAACCTCCTACATAGGCCTTGTAGCTCAGATCCGCCTCTCCTCCCAATGCCTTTGAAATATCCAGAAATGTTCAATAGTTTTCCAAAGCCCTGCCAGTTTGTGCCAGACAGTTCAATGGCTAACATAAACATCTCCTGGATCAAATATGACATTTACAACTATAAAAGGAAAAAAGAAAACAAACAACCCCCCGCAGCATTACCAACCAAAGACAGCAATACTGCACAACAACATGCCTAATGTAGCCAGCCACAATAACCTCAAATCATTGAAAATAAAAAAAGAACACCCATCCATAATAACACCAATATTCGACATGCCAAATTATCAAAATACCTTGAAACAAAAAAGAAAAGATCAGACCAATCAAAAGAAGAACATAGCTACCTTGCAAAAACTGAACATCAACGCCCCGCCATTTGTCCCAGGAAAAACAGCGCAAAATCACTGATCAGCTTGAAGAGGAAGAGGTCACCAATCTACTAGTGCTAAACATGTGTAACATGGGCCCCGATGTTGAGAGAATAAGGAACTTTATAACAAATGTGAAAATAATGGCAGTCCTTGTAAAGCATATGAGATCTAACATGCGCTTAGTAGAAGCAATCCTTGAAAACCCCAGCCTATATACACTGCAATTCCAAAAGACACTGACAGAGACTTCAGGCACCGACGCGAGCCAGCTATCTTTATTCATTTTCAGTAAGGGTGAAAAAGACACAAAGGAAGACTTTGCCACATTAGTGTGTGGACTCAGGAGTCCTTAGTACCAGATCATGGTTCTGTTGTAAAGTGGTGGAGGGGTCTGGCCTGCCAAGGCCAGGCCTCCTCAGTGTTGATAGAATGTAAGGTGATGGTGCTGCCCCTCCTCTACTGTTTCCTACTAACTTCCGGCCTCCTTCCGGTTGTAATTGGCTACATCCGATAATAGCTTCCACCCAACTCTGCTCCCAGTAGTATATGTGAGGGGGCCTCAACTACCCATCTTAACCCTTTTTGCTTTCGCTAAGTAAATAAAACACTGATGAGAATGCAGTTTTCGACTAAATGCGCTCTGACTATTCGACACGCTCTAACTAAGGGGGTAGGTAGGGTAGCAAAGGCAAATATGAATCTACTACTGCGCTTCATGCGTTCAACTTAGCTTCAATCGCTTGCGGCTTTCTTGTTTGTTTTTCCAAACACACCTCCCCTGGTGAAAAACGCCTAGTAAAAAATCACACAATCCACAAAACCATTAGTGTCCAGTAAAAGTCTGAAGGCAGGGAGGAGTTGAAGGTTTGTGGTTGGATACCCTCACGTGGTACCCTATCTCCTCCCGCCAGGCCTGTTCTGGCAGTAGGCTGAAGCCAGTGAGGCCAGAACAGTAGTTGTTGGGTGGAGGCCAGCAGCCATAGTTGCGGGTTGTGAGCCAGCAGCAGTTGGCTGGAGGCCAGTGGCAGCAGTAGGTGGAGTCCTGCAACAGCAGCAGCTGCAGGCTGGATGCAGCAGCAGCAGTAGGTGTAGTCTTGCGACAGCAGCAGGGGTGTGCAGGCTTATGTAGGCCAGTTCCAGCAACAAGCCAAGGCTTGTGCAGGCCAGTGGTGGCAGCAATCAGAAGCTTGCAAGGACTGGCAGTGGTGGTAAGCAGGGCACATGAGTCTGGTGGCTGAAACAAGCAGAGGCTTGCAAGACTGGGTAGCAGTGGCAAGCCAGGCTTGCAAGACCAGCAGCAGCAGCAGTGAGCGGGTGCTCATGCAGGCTCATAGCAGTAGTGCACAGAAGCTTGTGAAGGCTGAGCAGCAGCAGCAAGTGAGGCTCATGCAGGCCAGGAGGCCAGGCTGCTGAGGCTTGGCAGCAAAGGTGCATTGAGGTCAGGCAGCATGGCTGTGCGGAGGCCACAAGGATGTGCAGAATTCAGGCAGTGGTGTTGCATGGATGCCTTGAGGCTGTGTGGTGGCCACGAGGCAGCGCAGAGGCCTGGTGGAAAGGATGCAGCGAGGCCAGGCATCAGGGGTGTGGCAAGGCCAGGTGGTGAGGCTGTGGCTGGGCCCCAAGGCTGCTTGGAGACTGCAGTGAGGCTGCATAGAGTCCAGGCTGTGGCATTGAATAGAGGCCAGGTGGCAGCATTGTGCAGGAATTGCCAGGTTGCACTGAGGCCACAAGGTTGGGCAGGTGGCAAGGCAGTGCCTCTAAGGTGAGGCTGTGCCAAGACTTCGAGGTTGCATGGAGGCCAGGAGGTTGCGTGGAGGCCAGGAAGTGGCGTGGAGGCCACCTGGTGGAGCCAGTTACTGCAGGCCAGTGGCTGGAGGCCAGTTGCAGCAGCAGCTGCAGGTTTGAGGCTCCTGTGGCCTGTGATGGTGTGTAGGAGACTACAGGGGTCAGGAGTGCTGGCTCTGGAGACCTACCAGGGCAGGCACAATGTGCTGGGGGCTAATGGTGGCCATCTTGAGGCTCCCAGGGTCCATGGCACCAAGCAAGGAGCACTTGGGGGGCCGCGATGGCCAGCAGAAGGTTCTGGGGGCCAGCAACAGTGTTGGAGGCTCCTGAGGAGTCTGTGTTGGCCAGCAGCAGGCTCTGGAGGTCAGCAGCAATGATTGAGGCTCCTGGGAAGCCTGCAGTGGTGAGCAGAAGACTTGGGGGGCTGGTGACAGCAGTATGAGGCTCTAGGTAGCTGTGGCAGTGGTAGGAGGCTCCAGGAGACCCACAGTGACGATAGAAGGTTCCCATGGGCTGTGGCAGCATGTAGGAGGCTCCAGAGATACATGGTGGCAATTGGAAGGTCCGCCTGTGGCGGAGATTGGGGAGTGCTTGATGGCCAGTGGTGGTGGCCAGGAGACCTTGGCAGCCTCCGATGGCAGGCATGAGCCTTGATATCAGACGGCGGTGGGCTGGGGGCCTTGGGCAGCCTCCAGCAATGGGCGGGAAGTCCTGGCAACCTCCAGTATCATGCTGGAGGCCAAGGCAGTTGGCTGTGGTGGGTAGAAAGTCTTGTTAGCCAGTGCCAGCAACCAGGAGACCTCGATAGCTTCCAGTTGTGGCAGGAAGCCTAGGTGGCCTCCAGTGTCCAACTGCAGGTAGGGGCCCTTGGTAGCCAGCAGGGGGGTGTAGAAGGCCTTGTCGGCCTGCAGCATCATGTTGGAGGCCTGGGCAGCCAGCGGCAGCAGGCAGAAGATCTGGACAGCTTCTGGCAGTGGCAGGAAGCCTTGGCAGCCTCCAGTCGTGGTGGAGGCCTGGGCAGCTCGTGGTGGCAGGAGCCCCCTGGCAGCCAGCGGGAGCGGATTGAAGGCCCTTTCAGCCTCCAGTCTCATGCAGGAGGCCTGGGCAGCTGGCGGCAGCATGCAGAAGGCCTGGACAGCTTCCAGCAGTGACAGAAAGCCTTGGCTGCCTCCAGCATCTTGGTGGAAGCCTGGGCAACCAGTGGCTGCAGCTGGGAGTCCTTGGCAGCCTCTGGTGGCCAGCAGGAACTGCCCTGGCAGCTGGCGGGGGTGGGTAGAGGGCCTTGGTGGTCTCCAGTACCATGCTGGAGGCCTGGGCGGCTGGCAGCGAGAAGGTCTTGACAGCCTCCAGCATTGTGCTGGAGGCCTGGGCAGCCGGCAGCAGCAGGCAGGAAGCCTGGAAAGCTTCCAGCAGCAGCAGGAAGCCTTAGCAGCCTGCAGCATCAGGTTGGAGGTCCGGGCATTCAGGGGTGGCAGATGGGAGACCTTGGCCACCAGTGGCAGTGAGTAGAAGGCCTTGGCCACCAGCTGTGGCAGGCAGGAGGTCCTGAGCAGCTGGCGGCATCTGGACAGAGGCTTGGGTGTCCTCCAACCAAGGTAGAAAGTCTCAGTGGCCTCCAGTGTTATGCTGGAGGCTTGGGAGACTGGCAGTAGCAAGCAGAAGACCTGGCAGCCTTCAGCAGTGTGCTGGAGGCCTGAGAAGCCGGTGGCAGCTGGCAGGAGGCTCTGGCCACCTCCAGTGGGCAGTAGGTCTGTCAGTGCTTGCATGGCAAGTGGAGTTGCTGAGAGAGAGCACTGGTTTTGTGTTGGCTCTGTGTGGAAGATTGCAGCTGTTCTTGTTGACTGCAGACATCCCAGCTGAGTCTGATGCAGCAGTTGTTAAAGGGGGTCCTATGGGGAACAGTTGGCTTTCTCTCCATTGATTGCAGAGAACATTGGCTCAGTAGCCACTTGTGATGCTGTCATCTGTTGCATTACCATTGAGATGTCCATGTTTTGGCACTGCTTTGGCACCCTTCAGCACTACACACACTCCTGCAGTCCCCCCTCCTACACCAAACCTGCTTCCCCCAACCTTTGGCACAACATAGGTGTGCAGAGGGAGGGGCAATTAGTCCACTCTCTCCTTGCCACTTTTCTTGCAGGCTGCTTCTTGTGAAGGTTGGGGGAAGCAGGTTTGGTGTAGGAGGGGGGACTGCAGGAGTGTGTGTAGTGCTGAAGGGCAATGTGTACAGTGAGGCAGAGTGTAGGCAGGGGGTGGGCGAGTGTAGAGAGGGGGGCAAAACTGGCTGAAGCTTGAGGAACTTTTGAAAGCCAAAGCTTGTGCTGGCCAAGAAGCTGCTGCTGTGCCCCCTTTCTACATTGTCAAAACAGCCAGTAGTTAGGCTACACAAAACAGACTTTGAATAGTCTGCCCATCGAAGCAGCCACTTTTAGGCTGTGCAAAGCAGACTCCAAATAGTCTGCGTTGTCAAATCAGCCACCTGGTTGGCTGCAAAACAGACTCTCAGTAGTCTGCACTTGACAAATCAGCTGCCTGGTTGGCTGCAAAACAGACTCCCAGCAGTCTGCGTTGGACAAATCAGCCACCTAGTTGGCTGCAAAACAGCCTCCTAGTAGCCTGTGTTTGTTAAATCAGACACCTGGTAGGCCTCAATGGATGCTGAGGGATTATTGTTCCATTCTCCTTCTCATGTTGATAACTAGCCACCTGGTAGGTTGGGTGAATTCCTGGCCACCTGATAGGCCTGCACTGTTGCAAATTCTGTACTCATCAGCAAGAGTTCTGTAGAACAAATTTGCTCTCCTCTGCATCCTCCTTCCATCCATTTATGGCACAAGGTGGCAAAAGGCCTTCAGGCGGCCTTTGCAGAGTAACTAGTGGGCCAAAGTGCCTCCAAAGAGAGAAGGAACAAGGGGGCTTTGAAGGCGCCCTCACATGACAGTCACTCTGATGTCAGCTCTCCTGCACATGGAGTCCTGCTGGCTCTCCCGCTTCCTCAGCAAGGTGGGCAGAGAGTAGCAGGGTGTGCCCTTGCAACCTCTACTGCCTCCCCCCCCATAAGGGCAACAGAAGAGAGAAGCAAATAGGTTGAGTAGAGAGTTGCCCGCTGGCTCCTATTAGCTCTTAGATGGGGCTTTCTGCTTGCGTCTGAGATTGCAACTCAGTCAGCAGTCAGAGTCCACAGAGGAAGGCTGCTGTGAAATAACTGCTAATGACAGGTGTTGCATCATTTTGCCACTTTCAGGTCTGCAGTTGGAGTCCACAGAGGAAGGCTGCTGGAGAGGGAATGCAGGGACAGGTTGAACTTGTAGTGGTCATTGGCCTGTGCCTTTTCCAGGTCACAGTCAGCATCCAACTAATTGCCGTTGAAACTGATGAAGTAGGCCAAGTGAAAGCAGATAGCCATAGGCTTGTGCCATATGCATTTCAAATCCTCTGTAGCTGCTGAGCAGGGAAGAAATGTGCAGGCCGTTGAGTCAGCATTGATGCTTCATTCCATTCAATGGCCAATTAGTTGGCATAGAATGAAAGAGGCAATCAATGGGCATCTTGAGGCTGTAGGCAATTATTTAAATGCCGCAGCTGTTGGAGATTTGCTCTGCCCATAAGTGCAGCAAATCTTAGTGAGACACAGTGTTCAAAGCTGAAGCTTCATTGATTATCTTCTTTTATCCATCCTAGAGATAATAGAAGCGTTGATGTTGAAAGGGCTTGCTGAAACTTTCTGGTTAAAGTGAGTCTTTTGCCGTAATTGGTGCCATTCAAAAGGCAGAATCGATGCTGCTCCTTTCAAGCCTCTTAGAGGATGAGATGGGGTAGGTGAGAAGCCTGCAGAATTGTTGGCGTCCATATGTGCAATGACCATGCTGCTCTGGCTGGAGATGATCTGGGTCTCTCAGGTGCCCAGCCGGGTGTGCTTGGAGGTGCAGATGGAAGGAGGTAGAAAACCTGCAGGGAACTGTTGGCGTCTATCTGTGCGCTGGCCAAGTGGCATTGGCTGGAGAGGTTCTGGGTCTCTAAGATGCCCAGCCAGGTGCGCTTGGAGGCACAGAGTTGCGACATGCCAATCCTTGCCAGCCTAGACTGGAGTATGGAGGGATGGCGTTGGCCAGGCTGGCAGGCATTGTTGTTCAGGTTCAGGATACCCTTCTCTCCCGGCGGCAAGAAAGTAGGGATAGAGGAGGGTATGAAGATGAAGTGGGGCAAAAGTGTGTCTCTGTGTTGTGGCTGGCAGGCTTGTGAGGCTGGCAGTGTGTGGGCACCTGGCGCAAGCTGGAGCAGGAAGGAGGGCATAATGGCCTCCGGCCGTGATAATCTTGGTCGTTGGCATCGGTGAGGCATGACGGCCTTTCAAAGGCGGTGTGAGAAAGTAAGGTACTTTCTGCTTGCTTATGATGATGGTGGACAGGGGGGCAGACAGGGGTGGAGAGCTTGAGAGGCTGGGCAGCGATTTGGTTGCCAAAGCTAATCGTGAAGCATTGTGCCTTCCAAGTTGGTCACTCCGAAAAAGGCCTAGGAGGAGTTTGCGTAGACTTTAGGCCTTAGCTAAACTCCTGCTAAGTCGCAGTCGTTGGAAAGGAAGCAGTGTCCAGGTTTGCATATCTAAGCAGATAGTGCAAAGTCTGTGCTGGCAACAAATTGGCTTTATTTAAACAATTTGTCAGTCTGCAGGCGGAAGCTGATCAAGAAGCTGTCCAGGTTCCCGTAGGCCAAGTACAAGGCCGACCTCATACTGCTGGGAGGAGTATGAGGAGGGTAGGCGGAATGGTGGTGCTTGGGCCGGGAAAAGGACAACCTTTGTAAGGCAAGGCTCCATGAAGCTGTACGCATTCATGCAGTGGCAGAGGTCAAAGACGGCAATGGTTTTGAACTTGGTCTGCTTGATGCCAAAGCTGAGAAGCAAGGGCAGGAAGCAGTGGCTGTGGTTGATCAGAACTTAGTCTTGGAGGCCAGCCAGTGTGGCCCATTTTATATGCCATAATGTATACATTATAGAATAATAAAAAATACATACTATTCTATAACACGGATTTTTGGTATATTTTTAATTTTAATGTATCTATAATTTTTGAGGGGTTGGTTACACAATATTGTCATAATATTACACAATATTAAAATATATTGTATAAAATTGTGTAAATTTCCCCAAATCCAGCAGCTTTTGCCTACGTGACATGCAAATAGTGCAACTCACAACCAACCTTCAGATATTGCAACTTGCAAAAAGTGCAAGTTAGAAAGTGTAGATGCTGACATGCAAAAACTGCAACTCACGACTTGCAGATATTGCAACTTGCAGATATTGCAACTTGCAATGATTGCAAGTCAGCGTTGAGCATGGGGTACTGTATCTCATCCCCCTGCTACCATATACACTGCCTGCATATCATATCCTGTGTGCACTCAAGGGACTACGAAATCACCCTGCGCAGCATCATTCTCCTTAGAAAGTCCCAAGAGCAGCAATATGGAGCTCCACAAGATAGGTCAGGCGCTGAAGCCCGAGGCTATGCCATCTGCTGCCCATCCACTCGACACCATTCTCAGCGCCATCAACAAAATCCCTCGTGATGTGGAGGAGTTCTTTGTAAAATCATCTTTGCATTTGTTCTTGACAAAATTATAAGATCTGCAGAGTGGTGAGCTGGAGAAGATCCCTTCCTGGGATATCAGTCGGCGGTCAGAGCTGATGCGTCTCATGGTGAATTGCTTCGACGGCATCAGCATGGATGTCTATCCAGCTATGATGGGAGAGGCAGAGATCGTGGCTGCCCTCGTCAACCCTGCGCCTTTCACCAGCAGCTTCAACGACTACAAGTCCTTCTCCGGCCGCGTCCTCTTATTCTTCAGCTCGGTTTTTTGTCCTCCTGAACTGCTGATGACTTGCACTTTCTGCAACTCGGGCCAACTGGCACTTTCTGCAACTTGCACATTCTGCAACTTGCAAATTCTGCAACTTGCAAAATGTGCACGGTGCAAAATGCGCAAGTTGCAATAACTGCAAGTTGCACTTTCTGCATGTCCCATAGTCAAACAACAATTGAGGTTCCTGGATGTAGATTCCGTGGGGTTTGACGTCACTGTGGCCTGTTCTGCTTTGCTCAACCCCCATCGAAAAACCAAGGGATTCCCTCCTCCTCTCCTGGAGGCCTCCAAGGCGTACATCATCAGACGTCTCCAGGAACCTCAATTGTTGTTTGACTATGGGACATGCAGAAAGTGCAACTTGCAGTTATTGCAACTTCCGCATTTTGCAACTTGCACATTTTGCAAAATGCAGAATGTGCAACTTGCAGTTATTGCAATTTGCGCATTTTGCAACTTGCACATTTTGCAAGTTGCAAAATTGGCAAGTTGCAGAATGTGCAACTTGCAGAATGTGCAACTAGCAGAAAGTGCATCTAGTTACAGACGTGATCAAGTTCTGGGCTGATGTCCCTCCCGCCTTCACGCTCCTACAGCCCCTGGCCCTGGAGCTCCTGTCAACCCCTTCCTCAGGCGCAGCGGTTTCCCTCCAAACAGCCAACTGATTCAAAGCAGCGCATGACAGCTGCAGGTGGAACGAGTGTTCAGCTTTGCTGGGATCCTTGCCAATGGTCTCCGCAATCGCACTTCCAAGGATCTTTTAAATGCGGAGATCATGTTTGTTGCCAATAAAGATCGCGTTGCCAAGCAGTTTTTCTAAATCAGTCAGCCTCCTTCAGTTGTGCCCAGTTTTAGATGCCATTGTGAAAGACTTTGTGAAAAAAACTACGCAAGTTAGAATAACAGGTTGCAAAATCTGCAACATGCAAAAAGTGCAACATGCAAAAAGTGCAACATGCAAAAAGTGCAAGTCAAAATCATATTGTAATGTATAAATATTAAATAATATTGTACACAATACATATTCCATACTATATTGTATAAGGGCTGTTAAGCAATATTTTAATTTTAATGTATCTATAAGTTTTAGTACTGCCCATTTTAAATGTTAATGTTAATTTTTGAGACAAAAATGGGCCACACTGAGGCCAGCTGTTTGTCACTGAATGCAGGCAAGAAGTGGCAGAAATCACAGCAGGTGCTTTCCATGATGCCAAACTCTCCGCAGGCCTTGATGAACAGAATGCAGCTGTTGCCATCCATGAAGCTGTTGTGAAAGCAGCGCTAGTCATCCAGAAAGTTATGCTGTCTTCAGAAGTTGGTAGAAGGCAGTGTTCAAAGGGTCCTTGCTGGAGCCTTTGTGGCCGGTGTGAATGGCGGAGCAGATGCATCAATTGAAGGCCTCAAAAGCGTTGCGCTTGCATTTGATGGTGGCCATGGAGTAATCCTTCTAGCTGATGGCAAGCAGGCTGGTGGGCTGGGCGGTCGGGATGTGGTTGATGCCATGGTGGACGGGGTCCAGGAAGCCGTCCTTGTTGGTTGTGTTAAGAGGGGCTGGACGCTACTGCTCTACTAGCACTCCATTCTCGCCAGCCCAATTAATCCTTTTGACTCGGAATCCTGTGCGGCTCAAACTCTACGTGCTTGCACATATGGTCATTAGGAAAGAAGATGGTTCTTTACCTCAAGACGGAGCACAAAGAGACACAGACACATATCGACAGAATCAGTCACACTATCTGTTGGCAGGCAAAAAATTAAAGTAATCTGAGAGGAGTTGCATTTTCTTGACTATTCCTTTAAGGGGTAAATATGTTAGGCGAACATTTGTAATCAGGCTTAATAATAATAATAGCTCAACTTAAAAACTTTTAGAATTTTTATCAAAATTTCTCAACTGAAAATCAAGAAACAAGAAAACCATTCTTCCTTAAACATATTTGCTGTGTTGGAAATAACAAACAATGTATGTGGCCCCTTCGTTATACAAAGGTGAGCTATATTTTTTTTCAGTTTTGACCGCGGAGCAACCCAAAGGGGTCTATAGAGGTTACTAAACTTTTGTCCTCTGTATATATATATATATATATATATATATATATATATATATATGGTACCATCGGCAGGCCAAATTTGGGTATCTCTTCTCCAAAAATTGCGATTGCCTTGAGTAAACATCAAGGAAATTCTACTAGTGGAATATGCTGCTTGGACAGTTGCAATTTGTTTTTGGCACACAGTTCAGTGTCTCTTTCTATGCGTGCCCAAAAACAAAATGCAGATGATGCAGCAGATTCCACTAGTAGAAATTGTATTTCCTTGATTTTTGCTCAAGGCAATCGCAAATTTTGGAGAAAAGATACCCAAATTTGTCCTGCCGATGGTACCAGATATTTCTTCCACTTTTTCTATAGTCTAAAATGTATAAACACAAATTTCTTATTGTTGTTTATATATTTAGTCTAGATTTTATTAGATAAATAAATAAATAATAACTAAGAAATAAACTTATTTAAGAAAAGATAACGAAAAGAAAAGATCGGAAATTAAAAATATAGTGCAAATTTATTAACAAACTAACATATTTTTATGAAACTTTCATGACTTACGCTCAGGGTAATCGAGCTTTACTTTAGGCCTGCCTATGGTACCAATTGTTTTCACAAATTTAAATACACAATATAAAAAAATAAACGCCTGAGAAGGATTCGAACCTACCAGTTTCACCCAGCAGTACAATCGCTTACACCACTACACCACTGTTCCATATGGCTCCCTAGTTTAACTGAAGAGTTATGAATAGGCAAAGAGACCCGGGAAGGGGTGTGTGTGTGGGGGAAGAAATGAATACCTACTATTATCCATTGAATAAATTGAAGGAGAAGAAGAAGAAGAAGGAGGAGTTCGGACAAATGGTTTTGAGTGATTTTATCACAATTTCAGCCACTTTTTGATGATTTCTCGCGAGTTTAGGTTAATTGGATGATGCTCTTTCCAATGAAAAAAGAATCATAGCGATTGGATTTTTCTGTGAGGGGAAGGAGCCTTATCAAATTTAAGATCTAGCAATAACCCATAAAACGTACACATGGGTCAAAAAGAGGGGCTGGCCACTGACACTCCACTATCGCTCCATTCGTGCCAGCCCAATATCCTAGGGCGCGACAGCGTGATGGGTGATCGAGTTTTTGGCTGGTCGCGTGTGACGAGGTTCAGCGCTTTGGATATTGGTTGAAACTATGGACATTTATACATCAATCGAAAGCTTGAAAAGAGATCTAGAGGGCGAAAATCGTGAAATTTTGATTTAGGGCTCTGAATTTTAGAAATATTTCAAAAGCCAACAAAAAATGTGAAAAAACTTGACATCTTCAACTTTGAAGTGCTCTCATTTTTGAACAAAAGCAAAACTCAAAAATTTAAGAATTACGTGTTTTAGTAAATTGTTTTAGCTTTCTAATGGTGTTATTTGTGTTACAGGTTACATGGAGAAATTCCTCAATCAATTTACGTTTTTGCATGCGATTTTGTTCGATTTTGCGCTCTACCCATTTTGCGAATGTTTCATTTTAGTAAATCTGTGCAGATTTTTCTAAACTGATGCTCAGGTTAGCAAGCATGCAATAGGTTTTTAAGCTTAGGGGATCTAGAGAAATGGCCAAGGATGATCTATAGGACGCGACAATTTTTCTGATGATTGAAAATTAAACTTATTTTGCTGTAGCAGTTTAGTCTTTTTGTTGTTTTATGAATGTCCTAGGGCACGGCAACACCCTTGGGCAATCGAGTTTTGGATGGTTGACCAAAAAAACAAACAAAACAAAAAACAAAAAACATCAAGCGAAGGATTTTTCCCCAATGACTGTTTGAAGCCTTGTTCATGTGGTAAGTAAATATGTCTTCCACATGGCCAAGATCTAGACAAGACTAAAATGCTACAGCATGAGCCGCTTATGAATTGTCAATCATCAAAAAGAACTAGACAAGGTGTGGCAAAATCGAGATAAATTTTGATTTAAATTATAAACTATTTCGAGCAAAAATTTTACCAGGTTCATCCACAAAATCCACTGATCATTCATAAGCAGGCGGCAATTTTGGCACAAAGAGGACAAAAATTAGTGAAAGATAAAATAGAAAATATAACTAGTGAAATAATAAAATATGTTAAAATGTAATTAAATGCTCATGATGAAATTATAGGTTTACTAAATGAGGCGTAACAAATTAAACAAAAAAAATGAAATTAAATTGAAATTAGCTAAAGTAAAGTTAAATGTTGCTGGCAGTTGCAATATGACCAATTTTTTATTTTAATCTGAATCATGCTTAAACTTTGACATGTTTTTTTCTGTAAGAGGCTAAAAAATGATTCAGTAAAGTTCACAAATAACGTCATTTAAACAAAAATCAAAGACAAAACAAAAACTAGAATAATCCAGGTGACAGGGATTCTGCCATAAATTGCCGCCTGCTTATGAATGATCAGTGGATTTTGTGGATGAACCTGGTAAAATTTTTGCTCAAAATAGTTTTATAATTTAAATCAAAATTTATCTCGATTTTGCCACACCTTGTCTAGTTCTTTTTGATGATTGACAATTCATAAGCGGCTCATGCTGTAGCATTTTAGTCTTGTATATGTATATATGTATATATATATATACATATATATATAGGTATCTGGAAATGCTGGGAACGGGCAAATTCTCAACGGATTTGGGCAAACTTTTTTTTCCTGAAAGGTAGTAATGTTTTAGGAAGATATTTGCAGGTAGGAAGTGGTGCCGGGCCATTTGAAAAATTACTTTTCTGGGTAGAAATGCTGGAAAACTTGCAATATTCAGTATTTGAGCTGTAGCACCTCTATTCTTTATAATTGCACAGAAGACTTGGTTTTTTGATTTACAAGTCATTTATGCCGATTCGAAATCTGTGCTTACTTTTGAAAATGGTTGAAAAACCATAGACTTGCCCTATTGAGTGACAAACTTTCATGCATGCCAATAGCAACAATAAAAGGTAGCAAGTCATATACAGTGATGTTAGGTAAAAAGTGGAATTTTAAGTGAAAAGTAAATTAAGTAAAAAATAAGTTTTGGGAAAATTTAGGTGAATGGGAAACGATTTGCAAAAATTTCGAGGTTTTTTAGGTGAATTGGAAATCAATAGCGATTCGTTTTACTTTTTTACTTTTTCTCCATTCACTTTTCACTTTTTACATTCCACTTTTCACTTCATTTATCACTTTTTTTCCACTGCTCAGACCAGCTCAGACCTAGTTTTCCCTGCTCAAGACCAAAAATTTTCGGAATTTTTCAAAATTTTTGAAAAATTTATAACATTTTTGAAATATTTGGAAAATTTTTCAAAATGTTTGAAAATTTTTTCAAAAATTTTCCAAAATTATTCAGAAATTCTTTTCAAATTTTTTTTCCAAAAATTTTTTTCTACATTTTTTTCTTACAGGCCTGCCGTCCGATCTGCGAGGTTAAGCAACGTTGGGCCTGGTTAGTACTTGTCTTACAGGCCTGCCGTCCGATCTGCGAGGTTAAGCAACGTTGGGCCTGGTTAGTACTTGTCTTACAGGCCTGCCGTCTGATCTGAAGTTTAGCTGCTCTATGGGCCCTCTATTCCACCTATGCATTTCAGCGCCCACAACATTGAACAAATGCTCAGGTGAAAAGTGAGGCAGTGGACTGTGGCTACGCTGACAGCTTCCATGCTGATGCCACCTTCCTCCACCTCCTACCCCACCTCCTCCTCCCCTTCCATGCCCACCTTCTCCTTCACGCCCTCCATGCCCACCTCCTCCTTCATGCCCTCCACACCCTTCTCCTCCTCTTCCTTCCTCAAGCCCCCCTCCACATCCTCCATGCCCTCCCCCATGCCCTCCACTCTCCTCACCTCGCCTCCTTGGCCTATGCCCTTCACCCCTCATCAGCTCTCTTCCTCTCCTCAGTGCCACTGCCGTTGCCACCTCCTGTCCGCTGCGCTTGCTTGATGCCGCTGGCATCCTGACCCGGCCCTTGGCGGGGGCCGGGGAAGGGCTCAATAGATCACTCGTACTCAAATCTGACAGTAGAGCCGACCACCCGGACCTGGCGAGTGTCTAGACAGCATTTCATCATCGCCATGGTGGTCGTCGGCCGGGTCCAGGTCCACCTGCCAGCCTTCACCACCTCCCACAAGCCTACTTCAGGGCCTTTCTCCTTGATTGGCTCCCCTTTTTGGTGTTGTGGACGAGTTTTGAAGCTTAGCTGCCACTGTTTTTGGGATTCAGGTTTGATTGCGGGACGCCATGATCAGCTTCTCAGACCCTGACACAGTGGCCACCAACTTCAGTCTCCTCCTCCTCACCATCTCCTTCTCCGTCATCAGCGCAACTGGGGGCTCTGGCCAGCCTAATCCCCCGCTCTCCCTGGTGACCCTCTCTTTCATCATCCGCTCCTGCTGCTTTCCCAGCTTCTAGGATGGCAGCCCGACGCTTCTGGATCAGCACTGCCCCACCCAGCATCAAGGAGTGCACGCCCGACTGCAACCCGCCGCCCGACAGCCACAGCTGCACCAAGATGCGCTGCACTGACTGCGGGCTTGTCTTCTGCGCCGCCGGCGCTGACATCCTCTTCAACCCGGCGGTGAGCGCGGATGCTGCAATCTATGACCACATCTTCATGGCCGTCTCCAGCCATCCAGATTCAGTCCAATAGCTAGTCCAACTTTTAGCCCATTTTCCTGCTTCATTCATTGAGCTGCCAGCTGTAACTCTGCCTAGCCATGCGAGGGCCACATTGAAATTGCTGAGCAGTGCCACTTTATCTTATTTTCAGTGCCACTTTATCCTATATCCAGTTTATCCTTGTCAGTCTGCACATGCCTTATAATCATGCCTTATCCAAACATTCCCAAACTTTAAGCGTGCCCAGAGCTGAGCAATTCCTTTACTACATTTTGCTGCCCATTTGCTACTGGTTTGCTTCAGTTTGCTGCCTTTGCTACGGGTTTTGCTGCCAGCGTCTGGCAGGCCAGTGATCCTTCTTTGCTGGGGAACCTGTCCACTGCGCTTGCTTGATGCCACTGGCGTCCCGACCCAGCCCTTGGCGGGGGCCGGGGAAGGGCTGAATAGATCACTCGTACTCGACTCTGACACCTCCTTGCCCATGAGGTGGTTGCCACACTATCACCCTATCAGGAGTACCATTCTCCAACATCCTTAAACTTTCTCCTTCTCCCTCTTCCTTTTTATCTTTATTCTTTTTCCCATTATTTGTTCTCCAATTAGGTTAGGTTAGGGAGTAATAATATTTTAAAAAAGGGTGGGCCCCCCAAGAATAGGAGAATAAGACCTACTTAGTCGTAAGGGAGAGTAAAAGAAAAAAAATCTTACAGGTGGAGAAAATGGGAGAGGGAGAGGGTTACTAGAGTTAGTGGCTAGAAAGCACCAGTACCTTTTAGTAGTTGAGGCTGTTGATGAGGGCATCAATGTTGTTGCCCTTGGACTCCATGAAGTGGATGAAGTCTTGGGTGATGGTGGTGATGGGGGATGGGGGGCATGAGAGCCGTGCTCTGCCTTGAATTCATGAAGGAGCTGTTTGGCAGCTGAGGCGCAGGTGACAAAGGCTAGGGCCAGGGTGTCACAGAGGATGCTGACATTCTTGAGCACCTCCAATTTCACCTTCCTCATCAGCTGCACTGGGTAAGTTGACGCTAGTTCCGTGGCAATGCTTTTGATGTTTTGGACTGATGTAAACCTGAAAAGAGGGATATAGGCTGAAAAGATGAGAAGGCAGCAGAAACCATATGAGTAGGTAGATCTCCAGCACTGACACTTTTTGCAGGAGCTTGTGGCACTGGGGGTCCCGTCTGTGGCCTCCTCCTCCTGCTGCTCTCCTGCCATCGTGACTAGAGCTCGGAGCACATCCGAGACTTTGCTGTTTGCCTAGCCATCCTTTAATTTTTATTCACAGGCAAGCAAAACTATGGCAAAATGGCACACGCACGCCTAATCACTAATGGGGGGTAAATTTGGGGTGGTTGTAGCACATCAGATTGCATGTGGCTATCTCCAAACACTTTGGGCAGGAATAATGTGCCACCTCAACTAGGCACCCTGAAAGAATGTAATCTTTGCAAGTGTAAATTAGGATAAATAAGCCTACCTAGACAGGGGCATATGTTGGTCTTGGTGAAGTAGTACAGAAAGCCTCAAGAGAGTTGTGGTGGATTTAGCAGTGGCCTGCTGAGGTTGGCAAGATTGTCTGCCACCTGCAGCTCAGGCACCTGAAAGGCAAATCACCCGTCATTAAATAGTCATCACCTCACAAGCAGGATGCACTATAAAATGGCAGGTAGATTGCCTTACCAATCAAAAGTCCATAGCTCCAGTATGATGAGGCACCATGTTAGAAACACTGCCATGACCATCAGCATGACCAGTGTTATCCACGTCACCAGCAGCCACTCCTTGGGATTGGTTGTCTCCATTCATTTAAGTATCTACATTTTTTATTCAATCAAACACACAATCATCAAGGTAATCATGCAATCACGCCTACTACTATGCTGCACCTGCAAGCCATTCAAGTTATATCGATGATAGGATGGAAGGATGCAAGAAAGGCTTACCTACACAGGAAAGCCTGCATACAATTAGCAATAAGACATGGGATTCATGTGTTAAAGCTAACTGTCTACATCTCTAGAAGCTTAGAGTTCCTAAAATCAGCATTCTTTGTGTATTAGAGGGATAAAGTGAATAACAGCTGAATAATGGATAAAGCAGACATGCATAAACATGGGTCAACCCTGCGTACCCAAACCTACCCTCATTCGCATTTCAGGTTTGCAACTGCAAACCTGGAATTTCCCAAACAGGGCCATGTTTGAACCTAACATGGTCAAACATGGTCAAACGGGGGTATTTTTGGGAACCTGGCACAATTATGCTCATTTTTCCCAAAAACACCTAAAATAGGTGTATTTTGAACAGGTGCGTTGTGGGGCGTCTCCAGGGCATGCAGTACGATAGATGAAGCAATGCCCTGTACCCTGGGCTGGAGGTGAGGCTGAGAAATCATTTGTGCTCCAAGTCATATCTTCAGTGCCCTCCGCCCTCACTCAGCAGTCCTCCTCGCCCTTTGCCTACTGCCACCAAGGACCAAGGAAGGAGCCTGGATGCCAATGCCTGCCGGACATACAATGGAGATGCAACTGGGACTCCAGAAAATCCAAGGAAAGCTCATCGTGGAGGCCTTCAAGGTGGAGCAGGGTGTGGTCCACGAGTGCCTCGAGGTTGTGGACATGAGTGCCTCCTACGCATGCTACACGAGGAGGATGTGGAGCATTGCCGACTCCAGAAGGAGGACCAGCCCTTCTCTCTGCTCCAGCCCCTGGCGCCTACACCCCAGCCAGCCAAGAAGAGCAAGGTCGACACGGAGGAGGTCAATGACAAGGCCAACAAGGACGAGACAGCAAGGACGAGGACAGCAAGGGAGCCCTGGACAAGCAGGACTCGCCCCCGCCGCCCCTCCACTGCCAGAAGCGCCGCAAGCTTGGTCTCCTCTTTGGCCCTCCCTTCTCATTTTCCAGCTATTGCATCAGAGTGGATGTAATGACAGGCTTCGCATGGAAGACCATCGCCAGGAAGATGGTGGCTCAGCACAAGCTGGACCTCTACTTCCACTCCCCCATGCCGACGCCCAAGAAGCTCAAGGACCCCGCCTACCTCCACTCCCCCATCTTCAAGCCCTGGCCCTGCAAGACGGACACGGACATGGAGAAGGAGAACAAGGACGCGGACAAGGAGAAGAAGGACAATGCTGCCGAGGATGAGGGCATGGAGAACAACGTCAACGTCATCCTCATCAGTGGCGGCGTCATTGACTTCATTGACCTCACTGCCGAGGACAACGCATCTGACAACCTCCCAGGACTCTCTCTGAATGGACCCCCGCCCTCGCCGGACTACTAGGTCCCTCCCGTCCCCTCATCCTACCCAGTGTCCCAGTCCCTGGCCTTGTCTTTCCTCTTGCCTTGCCTGCGCCCCTCATCCTTGCCCCTTGCCCATTGCCCCTCATTTGCAAGCTTTTTGAGTCTGGCTCTCTCTTCTACCCTCGTTTGAAATCTTTCAAGTTGCCAAGCTTTTCTATTTCACCTTCTATTCTGTTCTGTTGTGCATCGATTGCATTTTCTTCCTGCCTTTGTTGATACTTTTTGGAGTTTTGCAAGAGCCTGAGTCCCGAAGCTGGATCCAACATGGCGCGGCAGTGGAACAAGACAATGAAGACAACCAGACAACAAGGCAATAGAGCCAATAAAGCTGATTCAAAAGCGCCAAATCAAAGAGGACAATCTGAATCAAGGCTAGGAATCTAGGCACTGCTGAGGCTTACAGAGAAGCTTGCGGATGTCCTCTCAGGACACTTCGAGCCCTTCCTCATTTTCTATCCATAGACGCAAAAAGGAAGTGTTGTCATTGATGAGGGTTTTGCGATACAGGAGCTCTGCTTGCCCACACGTACACTTCCCACCCACGGCCAGGCTTGCCTTGCTGAACAAGCGCTCCGCAACAAGGAGTTGGCCAATTTTTGGCTGGTGGAAGGAGCTAACTGTTAGAGTGGGCGCCGAGGTAGTAGAAGGCAATCAGCGCGAGGAGAGGGTACTGCTTAGGTACTCCGCCCACCACTGGATATGGCTGAATTCCTCTTCCATAGGCACTCGCGGCTCCAGCATCCAGTCGGAAATCTCATGCTGGACAGCACCAGGGAGCTCCGCGTTGGATAGCCAGGGCTGGTCTAGGATTTAGTTATCCTAGGCATTGGGCAGGTTTAGCTGGATTTGGCTTAGGCGGGGACGTGCATCCTCCTCCAGTGACTCGGGATCCAAGTCCAGCTCGTCATCGTTGAAGGTGAAGATGCTATTGGTGCAGGCCATGCAGTAGACCTTGTGGCACGTGAAGCAGACGATTCCATTCAGGGACTTGCTGCCAGGGCGGATGTTGTCTGAGCAGGCAGGAGTCGCAGGGGGGCGAAGGCGGCGAGGCATCATCGGAGACAATGGAGGATTGGCGAGCACGTTTTTTACGGGGACTTTTTCCCCATCTCTAACCGCGCGCGAGGAAAGGGGCACCCAGTGAGTGAGAGGGGCACGCAGTTCAGCGTAGATACACAAAGTTCATCTTTAGACGATGCCAGACTGCCAATACCCTAGGACGTTATCGCGGGAGACTTTTTGAGGTAGGCCTGGAAACCGTTGCTGAGCGCAGGAGCAATGCTGACATCCTTCTCATCCACAGGTGCTATAAAACGTGCCTCCTCAACTCAGAAAGCAACGAAGCACCAACTCAGGCACTGCAGGAGAGCTGCCATGGATGCCCCTTATTCTTCCCATTAATATTAGATTGTGATTTTGTAAACTGTAAAAATTAGCAATAGTTCAATGTAAAAATGGATTAATTAATGATAAGAGAGCACATGACCGCAATACAAAAATAAATAAAAAAACATTTAAAAAATGCATCGCAAAAAAATTCTTAACTGACTCTGCCACCATATCTGACAATTGATTATATAAAATACGCCTTTGCCTTTTAATTCTACATAAGTATGATATATTTTTTAAGAAATGAACAAAATTTTGGACTTAAAATTTTTAAAAATATATATTTCAACTAATGGGTTTACTAATGTAGTATAACCTATTATATAATAATTACCATTGACTTTTATATCCGCTCTTGCTAGGCAAGCATCAAAACTAAGGATTCAATAATATTGAACCATGACCCCTCCTGAGCAGAGGCGATTGTCGGCAATCCTACCATAGTGCAAACTGGAGCAGATAGTTTTTGGGATAGCGCTCGAACTTTACACTACAGCTCTTCATATGGTATAACTGAGTATAACTCTCTGAGTAAAACTGGGCATATTGGCCTGGCGCGAGGGAGCGCAGCGAACGTCAGCGCCCAGGCCCTCTTTTCGACCAGGTGTATGTTTTTGGGGTTAATGCTAGATCATAAAATTGATAAGGTTATAGCTCACCACACACTAAACCAATCGTTTTAATTATTTTTCCATTGGAAAGAGCATCCTGAAATTAGTCTGCGCTCGCGAGAAAATCTCAAAAAAACTAAGTTTTGAAGTTGAAATTGACAAAATTATGTGTCGTACGAACTCCTTCTGCTGCTGCTGCTGCTCCTTCGCATCTGCTAATGAACCGGTGTATGTATTCATTTTATCTTCCACGCTCCCACCACTCGGGTCCTTAGAGTAATAATTCATTTATTCATAATGCCTTGGTAATTCAGCTCAGCCATACGTCCCTGTGGCATAATGGTGTGAGCATTTGACTAGCTAAACATATCTACTGGGTTCGATTCCTAGCCCTGATATAATTTCTTTGTACATTTTTCTATGGACCAGGGCATTGGTTCGATTCCTATCAAAGAAAATTTTTTAATATTGCATGTTAAAAGTTGAGGAAATAACTGGTACCATCGGCAAGCCGAAAGTAAAGCTCTTTTCTCACTAAAATTGACTGCCCCGAGTGTAAAATAAAGGAAATTTTCCTACTACTAATGGAATCTGCTGTGTCACCTGCATTTTGTTTGAGCGCGCATGAAAAGAGCATGGGAACTGTGTGCGAAAACAAAATGCAAATGCCCCACAAGCAGATTCCTTTAGTAGTAGGAAAATTTACTTTACTTTACACTCGGGGCAGTCGATTTTAGCGAGAAAAGAGTTTTACTTTCGGCTTGCCGATGGTACCAGTTATGGTATAAGTCTGCGCAACATCCATAAAATCCTGCTTTTCTATGATTTAGCGACAAAATCATTTTTATTGATTTTGAAATGTTCATGAAACTTGAAGTTTTTTCATGTTTGGGTCTATCTCTGTGTTGGATCATTCCTTGTTGGCATATTTAAACACACTTTCAGGGCCAAAAGTATACGGAAAACCCGATGACAATGTCCAGTTTCAGATTGTTGACAAAAAGTTTTGAACAAATTTTGAATTTTCATAAAATTTTAATTTTTCATTTTATAGCAATTATCAACTTTTTCAACAATGAATGAAAATTTTTGGTTAAAAGTAATAAACCATTGACGCAGGTGTGTGTAGCTAATTTAGACTTATCGATCCATACCCAACTTGAGCACCTTTATGGAAACAATGAGTGTGAAAATGCCTTTTATTCATAAATATCGCCAAAACCGAATAACTGAAACCTATAGGTTGACAGAGCTGTACTGAACTGGATATTGAGTTTGAACACCAATTATATTTATGAATCAACTTTCCAACATCAAGCATTGCATAACGGAGGCCAAATATCAAAATTTGACAGGCCTAATGTTACCCTCCAGGGTCGATTTACTTTTGTGACTCTGTGTACGTGGCAGATGTAGGCATTGCTCAAATATGCTAAACATTGCCTCCTCTAGTGCAATTTAGCCTCTGCAAGGCCCCCAGCGCCAGTCAGAGTCAGTATGGCTGGATAGATGAGCTCAGGGCAGTTCTAGGCCTCTTGGATGCCTATGGTTGTATTACTTACTGGCCTTTGATATAAAATAACCCTCTACCTGGTCCCCAGTCATAAGCTACAAGCCAAAGCACCTAATTAACAATATATATCATTAATATCAGGGGCTACAGCATGGCCACCAGCTTAGCACCTCTCAGACATGATGAGGCGGACTGGGACTGGCTTCCTCCAGTCTCCGGTGGCTCTACACGCTTCGACACCTTCTCCGGCTCTCTTCGCTTGGCAGTTGATTTGCTTCGGCAATCAGCGATCCCTTCTCCTGCTATCCTGCTCTGGCGCAGATAGCATCCCCCCTCCCATTCGTGGCAGTTGGCTTGCCTCGGCAACCAGCAACCTTTCGGGCTTTTGGGCAGCTGCAACAGTGGTGGACGGCCGCCATCCATGCAGCCCTGACTGCCTGAGAATTTTCAACTGACGTCGTTCTTGGCATGTTAAATTTTCATGACTTTTCGGGCATTATACAGCTAAGGCTTAAGACTTAGTCCGTCCTTCGGTTCCATCAGGTTCATTAAAGACGAAGGCAGCAGAAGATGTCATGGTACAGCTGGAGAAATTCTTGCGGCACTCTTCTCATTGGCTTGATCACCCAATGCTTTATCGACGCGTCCCACCCCTCAGCTACATCTCTCCCTGCTCTTCACCTGACCGGCCACCCCTGGGAGCTCTAGCTAGGCCCCTACAACAGGCGCATGGACAGCCAAAGATGGCTCGCGCCTGCCTTCAGTCCCCTGGACCCCTCTTCTGACAACAAGGGAAATACGGACTGTTGGCAAATCAAAAATACTCATTGGCTTTCATGCCATCTTTTTATCTTTGTTCACAATTCATTTTCTCATTTCTTTCTTTATTTTTACTCCACAAAGTGCCGATGTTTCTGGGCTTCACAAGGCCTGTTTTCTTCACCCTGGCAAAGGAGAATTAGCGACTGGGCGATCGTGAAGGCAGGGGGAGGCAATATTTTGCGCATAAACTGTGACGTCAGAGGCAGTGTTTTGAAAGACCAGCCTGAAAAACGGCGTAGGCCCTATGCCCCATGGAATGCAAATGTACCACACATCTCCTTCACTTCCTCTGCACTGCCCCCCCCCCCACACGTTCAACGCCTACCCCATCTCACCCAGCCTCCATGACAGTCTGCTCTGTTCCCCCTTATCTATGGCCTCACATCTGGCCACGCCCCCCCCCCCCCCCTACCCGCAACAAAAAAGGGGAGAGGGGCAGAGCGGAGGGCACTGCCCCTCATACGCCAACACTTGGTTCTCAACAGTCCCTCTCCCTCCCTCTGCACCACTCTTCATCCCACAGCACAGCCTTCTCTCCGTCTTCATCATGGCTCCCCTCCGACGTGCGGAGTGCAAGAACGGAAGAGGCAAATGGACTTCAAATCGTGGCACACGGGCAACTATCTGCTGGCCCCTCTGGCAGGGCCACAGATGTTGACCCCCCTCCCTGACACCCATGACCTGGCAGAACGGCAGTCCTCTGTTGGCCCCTCCGGCGGGGCCACAGATGCTGACAAACTGCAAACCCCCCTTACTTGGCAACTATCCAGCTTTGGAGCTTCGACATGGCATGACAAATGGCATAAAAGTCCTCCCACATGGCGTTTTCACATGGGAGCTCTGACAGAAATGTCATAAGCCTTGGTGGAAATAGACAATTGATGGAAAGGACAGTTGAGCAATGATGTAATGGAGCTGGAACCCACAGACTTAATTGGCTTTACAATCGGCACTCCTGACTGGCTTTGGCTTCTAGCCTTAGCTAGTTATTAACGGAGGACAGAGTGAAGGTGAAGGGGGGGGGTTTTTTTTTTTTTTTTTTTGTTTTTTCTTTTAAAAATATTTTTTTTTTTTTTTTTTTATTTTTTCTTTTTTTTTTGGTTTTTTTGTTTTATTTTTTATTTTTTTTTTTTTTTTTTTTTTCCAAATGAAGTCCCGAGTATGCGGCAGATTTACTTGGCTTTCCCACTGACCACCCATGAGCTATTTTTCGTCACCCTTCCTACACCTGCACAGCTGGAATGCTCTTCCTTTCATCGCATATTCCTCGACTTTGAGCCACCCTGGGCCTCCATCAGCATCTTAAGGCCTTTCACTAGGCTAGTGCTGGCAAACATTAGTGTAGCATTATGTCAAATAGAAAAAATATGACAGGCACTAATGTCTTTCTCAATAATATGATATAGGCACAAATGCTGTATTATTGAGTGCTTTATCACGAATTTGGAGGCTCTGCACTTGGCTTTAGGACCCAGGAGACAATGCACATGAATTTACAATGGGCATAAGTTTGCGCAGGGCTTGTGCGGAAGACGTGGAGATGGCTTGAACTGGAAAGGAATGCCAATAGCACGCAGGCGGCTGAATTTTCCCCCACACACTCACTACAAGAAGTCCCCGCACATACGTTGGAGGTCTGCCCCCGCAGTCAATGTCTGGCTACCAGGTCTAGAAAGTCTTTGTTTTGCATTCCAGCGCCCTGCTACACAAACACCCCTACATCTACCCATGCCACCAGGAGGAAAGAACGAAATGGGATTTTGACTAGCCCTTTCGTTGAATTGGCAATTTCAAACTGGCATAATTCTGGCTGAGAAGTAAAAAAATAAAGAGTGGAGGCAATAGAGTGCTGAATGATATTTGGAGATAGCGTGGTCACAGTTGGTGCACCTGGTCGGGTGCTTTGACGTGGCCACCTGCAGCCAGGACTCCCACTCCTGCATCTACTTCACCGTTGCCTGGCCCAAAACCCCCGTCTACTAACCGGTCAACCTCACCGGCAGTGCTGCCTCCCTCTCATCCATCAAACCCTCCATCCACTTTTGCCCAGGCCCACACCTCAGTCATCCTCCTCCATCCTTTTCACACCATCATTTGCTATTGCGGGCAAGGAAAAGTAGGCGCAGTGGGTAAGAAAAGGGCTGGCCCAATTGGACTTGGCACTGGACAGATTCGACGCCAGCCTTGCCGGCACATCTTCCTCCAGCCCACCAGCCCACTAAACCCGGTGGACTACAACTAGCCGAACATTGTCATTTCCAGGCTACATTTTCTGCGCCCTCCTCTACACTCAGGCTTTCAACGATTGCTGTGCAACGTTTAATGGACACTGTGCTCAGCAAAAATTTCAAGCTCTAGATTTTCCCAGCCACTCAATCGTTTTGCAATTGTCAACTGCTCAATTCTCCACAATCGTTTGGCTGCTCAACCTTACTCCACTACTCCACCATCCCTACCAGTGCTGCCTGATGACAAGAAGATGAGGAGGAGGTGATTAATGCCACCCAACTGTCGTCGCTTCCAGGCTCCAGACAACTGTGAGTATTAAGGCTGTGAAATGGTAAGAGATGTGGCAGATGAATGAGGCGAATGAAAGATGAACGAGGCTAAAGAACAAAAGTGTGGATGGGCAGTACCAGGAGGCCTACTGGTACTACTCTCTCTACAGCTTGGCGGCTTTTCCGAGATTTTGAGGAGCGCATGGTCAATTGCACATGACCTGGCGCAACTTAACTACCGCCATAAAGTTAAAGAAACAACTCAGCCTTCTTCATTAACCTTCATTAGTTTCTACTTGGTGATTTCAAGCAACTCGGAGCTCTCAAAACAATTGGAAAAGATAAAAAAGAAAAATGGAGGCAAATGACCAAATAAAATGGGCAAAATGAAATGGCTGGAGCGGTGTATCTGGATTGGGCAATGAGCAAATAGATGGAGTGGGATAGCTGAATGTATTCGGCAAGGAGCGCGAATGGAATGAGGAATGCAGCGGATGGAGGATAATAGACAGAGACAACTCCTTCACCTACACCCTGGACAGCATCAACTATCCCGCCTCTCACATCTTACGTCACAATCATTCATCATCACCCTCAATTTTTACTAGACAATTTCAGAGCACTCAAAATGGCGAAGTAATAGGCAAAAAAAAAGTGGAAAGATGGCAATTGGGCAAAACGCCAGTGGCTGGAGCAGTGTATCTAGACTGGGTAACGAGTGAGTGGATTGCGTGGAAAAGCTGGACTTGGTGACAAGCACAAATGGGACGAGGAATACAAATAGAAAATGAATGAAAGCGATGACCCCTTCTGCTTCACCCCAGACAACATCAACAACCTTCCTCCATTCGCCTAATCTCACATACTCTCATCATCCTGCTATGTGGATCTCCCCACTCCTTCAAGCCACAATCCACCACATACCCAGCTTCCATACCTTCTAATTCTCAATTAATTAATGCTGCACTTTTCAACCTTACTCATGACATTATTCCACTTTCATGGCATACATAAGGCACTCTGGCAGAATGCATTTGACAATCCTCACATAGTCTGTGAAACTAAACTCACTTTGGCGCCACATGTTAGGCATTGCCAGATTGGCTGAGAGAAGGCAGCAGTAGAAAGACAGTCAGGACCGGGAGGCAGACAGCGGATAATTAGGCAGAGCGCCCTCTACGAAATGGTTGTGAGAGGAGTGAAAGGGACTGAGAATGAAGATGAGAGGTGATGGTGAGGACGATCAGCATGGGCGGCGATGGGCGCAGGCCCAAGCTCCTCTCCAAGAAAAACAGTGGCAAGTAATGCTCAGACACCGAAGAGTGCACCATCTGCACCTCCAGCTGCTCCAAAAACCGCACTCCAAAATCACATCATCACTGGACAAAGATGGCGGTGGTGGTCTACTCCGATGGCTGCTGCTTCAACAGCGGTCAGCCCAACGCATACGCCGGCATTGGCGTAGCGTTTGAAGCCTATCCGGAGCTCAACCTCTCTGACATACTCCTTGGCCAGCAGACGAATACTCGGGTGAACAGCTAACTTCTGTCCTCACATTATCTGTCGCACGGACTCCCAGATCCTCTACAATACCGTCACCACCTGGTATGCTGACTGGCAGTGTTGAGGCTGGGGGAAAGGTGGACGACCAACTGCCGGAGAACTTGGCCAAACCGCTCTGCCCCATGAACCTCAATGCCAGCTTCAACGTGCCCATCCACTCCGAGCAGGGCACCGGCAAGCATCGGCTACATTTCTGCACTCACTCAGGCTCATCGCTCATCGCCCTCCTCTGCACTCAGGTTCTCAGCAACTCCAACGCAAGCTTTACTAAACAATTGTGTGCAGCACATAGCTTTCACGAAATAGACAATCGGGAGCAGCTGAAAGCCTGCCCAGAACAAAGGAATTGCGCATGGCAGCAAGCTGTCAAAACTACTTGATTGCCCTTCTTTTTAATCACTCGGCATGGCCTTGGTTGGTCTGAAAGGAGGGCACAGTGAATTTTTCCTTCTGAACAAAGCCAAAGAAAGCGGCCTCTCCCAGGCTCTGACAGCTAAGGCACCAAATATGCTCGTTTCACCACTCATATCATCACTTCCAAAGCTATTATATTTGGATGGCAGGAGATGAACAGCGACTTCGACATTTGCTGCACTGGTGGAGTGGTTGGAGGCAGGATTCCCTGCCCAACCGGGATGACACTGCGTGTCGTCCCGCCATCCTCTGCAATGTCCACTTCAACTACTTCGTAAATCCTCCTCTCCCAGTCTTTCACCCTCTCTCTACATTCTGCCAGCTCTACCTCCTTTCAAAACGGCCAGCTCATCGCATACTCTGGCACTTGATGTTTATCCGAGCCTGATATCTATGGACCTCGAACCCTAGATGCAAACCGCCAGAAAACCTTAGTCCTCAGCTGTGCCCCTGACTCCAGGAACAGCAGCACCCAGTGCCAGCCTAATTTCAATGTTAGTAATGAAAGAGAGGGAGATAAAAGAATGGGCAGACTGATTAGCAGCCCATAATGGGCCTCATGGCAGAGGAAATCTCTTTGCTCTAATCGTTCAAATGGCGGCCGCTGCTCCACCTAGCTCCAACAGCCCCAGCCTTGCCAATGCTCGTTTCACTGCTCACCATTGTCACTTTGCAGTTCTGTCATTTTGCCGCCCTCCCCTACACTCAGGCTTTCAACGCTTCCCGTGCAGAGTTTAATAGATATTGTGAGCAGCAGAAAACTCCCAAGAAAATTTGGGAAATTGGCATGATTTTGACTGGGTGTTTTTAAACATGGATAATTATACCTGAAATGCCTCCCGTCCTAGATCGGGGTGCAGCCGCCGTCCTGGCTGGAGCTGAAGCAGTTCGTGGCCTTCCTCAACCGCCAGCTGGAGGCCTGCGAGCACAACGTCTTCTGCGTCTCCGGCGAGCTGCGCGGCTTCAAGGACCTCGTCATCCTCTTCAGCCTCAGCATGGCCCGGGACTTCGCCACCCGCCAGCGCCACCTTTTTACCACCCAGCCATCATCCCCTTTCAACTCAGACTTATTGCCAACCAACTATCGTCATATCCCAAGCCCTCATCCGTTTCCCTGCATTCTTGCAAGTAGGCTGTGGAAGGATGAGAGAGCCTCGGGTGCAGAGGAGCAAGGACGGCGATGCAGATAATCAGCATGGGCAGCGACGGGCACAGGCCAGTGCCCGCCCACCACCATCTATACCTCCAGCTTCTGCTCCCAGAGCCAAAGCTCAGCCTCACCCACCGTGATTTCACTGCTCAACCTCTTGCCACTCATCCACCCACTCTCTACCAGAGCCGCCAAGCAAGGAAGCAAATGAGGAGGAGGATTTTGTTGCCATCCTGTTATTGTCACTTTTAAGCTCTGTTATTGCGCTCATTCTATTATTGCTCCTCTGCGCCCAGACCTTCAGCAATGGGAACGAAACTTCGTATATTCTCAGCAATTCCAGCACAGACCTTACTGGACAATTATGAGCAGCAGAAAGCTGCCCTGAAATCGACAAAAGTGAGTGGATGGAGCGGAAAAGCTGGACTTGGCAAAGAGTGAAATCGGGAAGAGGAATGCGAATGGACAGCGCCAACTACTTTTCCCAGACCATTGGCCAACATTTACTACTCCTCTCCCACTACTTTCATCATCACTACTCTGTCTGGCGAAATCGTGACCTTCACTTGGCAACTCTCAATTGACTTCAAAGCTTTGCTTACAGGGCAGTGTGAACAAGACTATGCTCACTCCTGATTTCTTTCATGTTTCATACTCATGGGCTAAACCCCCGAGCGAAAGAGGGCATGATTGGGCTTGGAGTATGAAAGGTCTTTCAAGAAATACAGGACAGAAGAATGGACACAAGATAGGAGCTGGGTCAAGCAAGTCGAGCGTGGAAAGCAGAAAAGCTGAGATGGAGATGTGACGATGGAGGAAGTGCTACATGACGACGCCACCCTTCATTCCCCTCTACCTCTGCCCAATTACCACCCCTTTTACATGCTCCCCACTATTTCCACATTCTTTAACTTTTCTTCAAATTGATGACATGCTTTGTTATTTTATTGTTCAAACATTGGCTAAAAATGTTTTCATGGCAAATTATTAGTTATTGATTTTAGGCATATGATTTCATTTCATATATGATATTTTCGTGACTTGAAAATGTTTATTGACAATTTTATATTTTTCGTGACAGCATGATTTTATTGGATTTAGCAATTTTGCTACAGCATAGGGCAGTTTAGAAATGCGACAGCAACCTGTTTATGAACGAGCGATCAACAGGACATTTAACTCCTAGGACATTATTCCCTTCATTGTCAGCTTTGTGTACACAACCATTTATTGTGGTTTTTCATGTCATTTTGACCACATATGAGCATTTTAAGCCAAATATGTCTATTTTCTTGCATTTTTAGCATATTTTGAGCTTGTTGAAAAGAGGGGCATGTGCGCGGCTGAAGTGGCCATTGCTCAAATATGCTAAACATTGCCTCCTCTAGTGCAATTTAGTCACTGCAAGGCCCCCAGCGCCAGTCAGATGCAGAATGGCTGAGTAGTTGAGCTCAGGAGAGT
>JASANA010010467.1:0-28412 GCA_030248095.1 Ptycholaimellus sp. GST1_10 | reverse complement strand
CTATGTTGGTAGGTGGTGGTTGGGTGGGCGGGCTGTTGAGCGAATGGGGGGCGTATCGACAGATGACTATCGGGGAGGCTGAAAAACATGTTGACACGCTCAAAGATTGCTGCTTCGCCTTACATGTCTTTGTGCCAGCCTTCAGCAAATCATCTCTTGTCGGGTAGGGTTACATAGGCACCTTTTTTACCTTTTTTCTAAAGCCTCTTTTCATCGTCAGCAATAAACCTGAGTACATTAATAGTTTCTCACCATTTTCTTAAGTGGTGCAAATGCCGACGAGGTTGTGATATTAATCCTACCTTACCTGTTATTACTTACAACTATATATATAACTATATATAGAAACTTTATATTTGTCAATGAGGTTGTCTGTAAAGTGCAATTGATTTCAACTTTATATTAAGAATTAAGAAGTACCTATACCGCAAGCTCTCTGGGTAAACGATAAAATTGGAGAATTAAGTCTGCAGAAGTAAATTTCGAAGAGGCGCTCTAGGCGCTTCAGCGGGGGGTTGGATCGCTGCACAGGAGGGGAGTGCGCAGATTTCCCGCTGCGTAGCCTGAGATGCGAGAGTACTGGGAGGGGTCTGGTGGCCTGTGCACTGAGCAAATAAGGGCCCTTCTCCACAAGTGTCCTTGAGTCCTTCCAGGGGAGGGGGGTGTAGGTATTGTGCCGGCCAGACTAACTGACTAAGCCGGGCTCTCTTGAGTCATGGCCAAGGGGCAGTGCGCGGAGGCCAGCCGGTGGAGGAGGGGAGCGTGCTTAGACCTAGCCTGGCTGTACACACAGGCGAGAGGCTAGGGAAGGGGGCCGCCTGGTGGAGCAAGGGAGGGGGAAGGGCTGGTAGAGCTTTCACAGCCTCCAGGGGTCCATTTCAAACATTCCGGGGCCCCGCTCTCTCCCCGTCCCCCCTTCCAAACTCCCCCCTCTCTACGCTCTGGCACGCCACCTAAGAATAGCCTACACCTCCCGATGCCCTGTGCTTTTCCTAAACCTCCTTTCATGATCTTTTTTGCGCCTGTTTTGACGCTTTTATTGGCACAGAGATAGGCGTATGGAAGGCCTTATCTTGCCCGCTGACTTCCTATCTTTCGCGTCCGTTGGCCAGTTTGTTGGGCATCATATTCCTGTGCTGGGCTAGACTGGGCAGCATTTTGACATGGATTTGGAGGCAGCTTACGAGCCTATTGAAGTGGCCCAGAAAGTTTCTTCCTTTGCTCAAACCAAGTTAGTTTTACACTACCGAAGCTTTTGGAACATTTGCCATCCTTTGGACGTTTGGATGAGATGAGGAGAGGAAGGATTGCAGTTTGGTAGGAGTAGGAGGGCGAAGGATGGCGGGGGTGGGCGTAGGGGGATTGGGCGGAGTGAACGGACTGATCGGGAACGTCCTCTGCTTCCGCTGCGGCGAGGGCTTCGAGGTCAACGAGCAGATCGTCAACAGCGGCGGCGAAGTCTGGCACCAGGAATGCTTCGTGTACCTATTTCTCCTCCTCCTCCTTACACAACTACCACCTACCAGAGAGGGAGGCTTGCAGGTGCGCCCAGTGCTTCCGGCCTTTCCCGGACGGGATCTTCTACGAGTTTGAGGGCCGCAAATACTGCGAGCACGACTTCCACGTCCTATTCGCCCCTTGCTGTGCCAAATGCGGTTTCCCTTTGCAGCCCCATTTGAGAGAAGAGGGAATAGGGTGAGATTGAAGGTGAGTTCATCATCGGGCGAGTGATCAAGGCGATGAACGCGAGCTGGCACCCGGGCTGCTTCAAGTGCGAGAGCTGCAGCCAGGAGCTGGCGGACATCGGCTTCCTGCGGAACGCGGGACGAGCCCTCTGCCGCGATTGCAACGCCCGGGAGAAGGCCGCCGGCCTCGGCAAGTACGTCTGCCACAAGTGCCACGCCGTCATCGACGAGGGCCACATCAAGTTCCGCGGCGACGCCTACCACCCCTACCACTTCAACTGCAAGTCCTGCGACTCTGAACTCGGCACTGACGCTCGCGAAGTCAAAGGTCCCTCCCTCAATTCCCTGCCCTTATTTCCTGTCTTTCTCAAATGAGGTGAGTGTGCAGGGGAGCTGTACTGCCTGCGCTGCCACGACAAGATGGGCATCCCCATCTGCGGTGCTTGTCGACGACCCATTGAGGAGCGCGTTGTCACAGCACTCGGCAAACACTGGTTGCTACCTACTCTAGCACCAGCTCTGGGGTGGGTGTGGGAAGTGTGAAGTGTGTGTAGGCACGTGGAGCACTTCGTGTGCGCCAAGTGCGAGAAGCCGTTCCTGGGCACGCGCCACTACGAGAAGAAAGGCCTCGCCTACTGCGAAACTCACTTCCATCAGGTAATACAACACCACATCCACCATCACCTTTCCACTTCCACATCCTTTGTCTCCCCCTATTCCGCCCAACAAAAAGAGGTCTTGCAGCTGTTCGGAAATGTGTGCTTCAAGTGCGGCCACGTGGTGGTGGGCGATGTTTTCCAAGCCCTCAACAAGGCCTGGTGTGACAAGTGCTTCGCCTGCAACCTATGCGATAAGAAGATGAACCAAAAGTTCTTTTTTCCTTTTCACAAAAAAAGAGAAAAAGTCAAATATGGTCTCTTTTTGGCATAATTCTCCCAATTTTCTTTTTTCCTTTTCACAAAAAAAGAGAAAAAGTCAAATATGGTCTCTTTTTTGGCATAATTCTCCCAATTTTCTTATCTTCTGTCGCTAAAGTTATCTTGCGAAGAAGTGTAATTTTCAGAACGAAATTCTACGAACTGGACATGAAACCAGTGTGCAAACGGTGCTACGAGAAATTCCCGCCTGAGCTCAAGAAACGTCTCGCACGCGCCTACAACAAAGCCCCCAAGAAAGCATAATTGATCATTCTTCCTTTCCTCAGCCTTTCTCGTCTACGGCCATAGCCTATTCACTCCGGCCATAGCCTATTCACCTCCCCTCCCTTGCATACTGCCCATAGCTTCTCTAGTCCGCTGTATTGAGGCTGCTTCAGTATCCGCCAGCATGAGTAAGGTACAAATGGCCCAAGCGAATCTCTTCTAGCCCCCGGGGAGGCGGCCTAAGGATGCACCTTCGTGCCTTGCTGCTCCTCTCTAGCTTCTTTGCAATCCTTTGTACATCTTGCTCTTTCATATCCCTGTCTTCCCATTTTCGCGCATCTAACCTGTCCCGATTTTATTTCTCTCTTTGGTGCCAAGCCTAGCTCAGTGTCGCGCTTTTCAAATATATATTTAAACTCTCTTGGCTTATCCTTGTTTTGCCTTGCTTTCTCACATTCATAGCCTCCTCTAATGCCTTGCCGTTACCAAATCTTTCATCTTCTTTTTGGCAGTTTTGCTTATAGCATAATATCTCATTTATTTCAGCTCACTTTTAGCGGAAAATATTGCACTAGAGACAACAAATTTTGATAATCTCGATGGAAGCAGTCTTTAATTGTGGAATACTGAAGAAAGCGTAATTGTAAATCAGGATGGAGGAGGCTGAGGAATGGGCGGCTCGAGCATAGATTTCCGTTTGGCCGTCTCTTTTGCTATGCTCCCATGCAGTTTGCCCAGACGCTCCTGCAATAATTTTTGATCGTCGAATTTGTGGCATGGGCGTGTAAAGTTTGGAAAAGTGAAAATGCACCTGGGTATTGTTGAGGATGGAAGAGACGACGGCGATACGTTTACGGGACTCCTGCAGCTTCTTCACATACACCTCCAGCGGGAATGGCGCTTCCTATATTCTCCCTTTTTCATCATGAGAAAGCAAAGCAAGAAAGATACACTCATACTCATACCCCACAATCACCCACAATGCGGTTGTTTTTGGCTAATTATAATTTGTAATTTCCATAAAACCGCTTCAACGGATCAATCACTACAATACTTAATTTCAGAATGACATATCAATAATGCTGCTCAATGCTTTGCAAGAAAAGGCACAACAAAATTTGAAAACTTACTAAATACATGCCCGGCAATCCTCTTACTGAAAAGCAGGTTACTAAAATCCCTCTTGCTGATTATGCTGTCAGAACAGACATAATGTTAGACTCAAGCCTATGCTGTGAACAAGGTAATGATGCGATGGGACCTGGGCGTCGGAAACAGTGCGCAAGTCCTCCGCCAGTTGATCTATCTGGCTGCGCAGATGAATCTGGCTCTGCCTCAACTTTATATCTCTTAAGCAGCATTATTAGACATTCCAGTCTGATTAGAATTCAGTGTGATGACATTTTTAAGATAGTCGTATCTTTGAAGATAGTATGGACCTGGTGGCTTTGACCCGCTCGTCAAGTTGACTGACTACAGGTTGAAGCATGGAAAGAATTCCTTGAGCGAAGGCTTCCTCACGCTCTGTTCCCTTCTCAGCTTGGCCAGCTCCACCCGCCCCACCCTCTTCCCTCCACTCACCAGACATTTCGCGATCTTCAATTTCTCTCTCCATCACTCAATTATGCCTAGTTATCTGTTTCCAACCAATGAAAACCAAAAGAACCTCAAAGGGGAGGCGAATTGATTGAGTTTGACGCGCAGAGAGACAGAATCCTGCCCAGTGAATATGTATGCGTCCAGCATGTAAGCGACGCGAGGCGCGTGCCCTGAAAGTGAGAGAGCTCTTGTAATTACGCTGTCTTCGGCCGCACCCAACCGGTCTCCTTCCATTGCTCAAATACGCTTTGTGACCCAGGCCGCCCCTTCGCTGCAGTGGAGTGAAGGTGGAGTTGTGGAGGTGGATGGACGATGTTGGGGCTGGCGCTGCTCTTCCTCTTGCCAGCCAGTGCAGAGGCGGAGTGGCGGGAGAAGCGAGAAATATGCACCAGCAGGGAGCGGTGTTTCGGGGATGAAGTTGGATGCATCCCCTGCGTCTACGGCTTTGCGTTAGATTTCACATACCTTATGTCCATCATGATTATTGTGAGAGGCTTCGAATAGTGGAACAGCGTAGTTTTATTGAAAGAAGATAATGAGGAAAGTTTGGCATGAACATCAACGCATATAAAAATTTAGAATTGTAAAAATACAGCTTCTGTGAATCCGCAGAATTTGTTTTTAGGCCGTACAGCCCAGAAGAAATCGGCATGCTGTTCTACGTGTACTCCAGCAATGCGAAAGAAAGCCAGTTCCACTGGACAGAAAGGCAGCAAGGCGTTGCCAGTCTCACCATCAACCCTGCCAAAAATCTCTGGGTCATCATCCACGGCTTTGAAGGTGTTTCATTTGCAAAAAGGCTTGAAAGATACATTTTAAAGCTAAAGAGCATACACAATTTTAGGCCAATGGCCGTTAGAGTGGCTCGATCTTCTTCGCAAGCGTCTAGTTACCGCTGTACTTATTCCTCTGTGCCATACATAGACAAAAAACCTATCAGGTACATGCAGGGCAACACAGTGCTAATAGCACGCTGGTCAGATGGCACTGCATATCCACACAACTACCCGCAGGCTGCCGTCAATGGACTCGTTGTGGGCAACCTCACTGCCATCATCATCAACGCCATTCAGTTCCTCCTTCCATCAATTATTGCCTTTTTTTATCAATCATGCTTCAAATTACATTCGTTGGATTCAACCAGCATCAAAGCAAAAATTGAAAAAAAGGATTTCAGCGAGAAGCATGGGCTGGACTTTGATCGGGTGAACCTGCTGGGCTTTTCCATGGGTGTTCATGTGGCGGGGCACGTGGGCGCTGCTTTAGGCGGGAAGGCCAAACAGGTTCACACAGTTGATAGCTACTATTTATTTCTCGAATTTAAAACTTTGCTTCCGGTGGTTGGACTGGATCCACCAGAGAAGCTCTACGAGGGTCGGCCTATCGAGCAGCGCTTGGACCCCAGCGACGCACAGATGGTCCAGGTCATCCATACTCACGGCGCCTCCCTCCTCAGTCCTTCCCTTTGCCCTCTCTACCCTCACCCTCCATTCACTCATCCTTTGCTCTGTCTTGAGAGGGTGGACTGGGTACGCTGATCCCGATGGGCGACGTGGACTTCTACGTGAACGGTGGCGAGGAGCAGCCCGGCTGTCCAATCACCGAGCGCGACGAACTCTCCATCACCCGCTGTTCGACCCCTCTTTTAAAGTCAGGAGCTGAGTGCAAAATGGATCCCTTGCAGTCTACGATGTAATCAAGCTCGTCGGCTGTAACCACCTACGATGCCCGGCGCTCTTCCTCGACTCCGTGCTCAACAACCGCTGCTCCTACACCGCCTTCGCCTGCCCCAGTGAAGCGGACTGGAGTCGTGGCCAGTGCTTCGCCTGCCACCCTCACGAAGGCTGTCTTCAGGTTTCTTCTTTTCACACCTTTCATCGCTCTTCCAGCAAAGCTTAGCAAGGTTTAGATGGGCTACCACCTGAACACCAGCACAGTACAGCGAGGGTCGTTCTACCTGAACACGCTGGTGGATCAGGGCATCAATGAGCCGGATCTGGCCTACTGCGGTTCCCTTCTCCAATCAGTGTTGGATGGTGGAGCTCTGGGCTTGGCAGGGACGCAGTACCGCCTTACTCTCTACCCAGACGCAGAGGTGAAGGGCATCATCGACGTGACCATCATGGACGAGATCTACATGTCCCAGCCCCAGCGCTTCCAAGAGTCCTGTCCCCAACCAGCCCAACGGCTTGACAATTGGAAAGCATTTCAGTCGCGACAATACGCTCTACTTGACCAGTCGCAGCAACATAGTGACTGCCAGCACTCGTCGCCCCACCCAGCTGAAGATCTTCTACAACCGCCAGAACTACGGCATCTTCCGCAGCGCCTTCAGCTTCAACCTCACCAGAGCCGTCCTTCTCAGTCTGGATGGCACTGCGTTCAATCACTGCCTCACTCACTCTTTCTAGCAGCCATACTTATTGCCGATCTTGCCAGGTTCGAGTTCAGAGGCTCGGCACTTGTGCGTGACGATTTCTCCACCATTCTGGCGCTGCAGCCTACGCGACTGAATGTGGCCGACTTCTTGGCGCAAACTGCCCGCACCTCTGCCGCTTCGTTGCTGACCTCGCCCGCTTTTGCCATTCCCATTCTATTTTCTGTGCTTTTGGCTCCTATGATAGCTAGTTAGATAGATCTTTGTGGCTTGTTCCATAGGTTTGGCTGGTGTCTAAAAGGTTGTGTTGCCTAGAGCTGTTCTTAGGGTCACCCTGAACGACTTACCTCAGTTTATGTCACTTGTGAGGTGCGCATTGAGTTGAGACAGCTTGAGCCACTAATAATTACCTTTTTAACCCTCTTTGCCGTAAATCTTGCCAAAGTTTGGGAATGTTGATATAATTATTATTTTAGGTCATTCCGCTGCCAATGTTGCTTCAAGTTATGCGCAATGTGTATTTGTGTCTGCTGTGAATACAATTTATTGAGACAAATTCAAAATTCCTAGTATTTTCCAAAACCAGTTTGGATATTTGCTCCACGGTGTGCAACCTGCTCCCAAGACAACGGATCAAAACAAGAAGCTAATCAGCGTTTGCTCTGAATCCCACACACTTAATAAAACTCCAAATATAGAATACACATTACCTCACCTTGATAGTTTCTCACGTTCTAAGAGGTAGTGGCTAAAATAAAAGCTTGGTCACTTGGAAAAATTCTAGACTTGGTTGGTTGGTTAGTTTTATCGAATAGCCTTTCACTTAGCCCGATTCCCAATTACTACTATTGCTGGTTTTTTAAAATTATCCTAGAAACTATCCCTGCTAATTCCCTGCTACTATTCTACTGGCTGTATTGTACAACCACAAAAGAGAATTAAAAAAGGTCAGTTGAAAAGGAGAGGATCAGGGCAGATTAGACAAATCACTCATGGCACCAGGTATACGTGTCCTAAACGACCCTTAGGATAAAATGCTAGACTTGCTTGCTAGAAAAGAAATAAACTTTAAGCCGCAGACCAAAAAGGATGTGGAAGGACTCATAAGGCTAGAAGCAGTCAATCATCCATTTTATGCCCCGTCGTATCAGCCTTGGAAGCCCTGCATTTTATGATCATCTGCTTCTTCTTCTTCTAGCTCAGCCGAAATGACATTTCCAGTGCCTTCCCTCAACCTTTTCTTAGCTCCTTCCATTCATTCTGGCTATTTTCTTCGAAAGACCTAGGTTGATTGTAGGAACGCGAGAAGCTTTTCTGTGAAGGTTCATCTAGTTGGTAGCTTGGAATCTATCTACGCGCTAAACATAATCTAATTAGGAAAAATTTGAATGTTGTAAATATTTAAAATTAAATGTTGAAGATTAGTAACTTTTTGAGTTTTTCAGTTCATTTTTAGATTTTATTTTTGCATTGTTCTAAAGACATCTGTAATTTTAAATATGCTTTTATTTTTAAAATTTAAGCAATTTTAAACATTGATAATTAAATAATGAAATTTTAAACATTAATTGTTAACAATTTTGCGCCAGTTTTGAAGATTAATCTAGTAATCGCATTGCACTAGCATCCTAATATCACTAGCAATTTAAAACGGGCTTTTTCATCCAGTAATTTTATTGATTAAATTAATATAAATTATTATATAGTGGGTTATACTAACCCAAAAAGTATCTCTTATCTATATTTTACCTGCAATTGAAGTAGGGGAAATTTTTTTATTTAGCTTAATTTGAATTCTACTTGCGACTGAAGTGGATGAAATTTTTTCTTAGCAAAAAAATATTTTCTTAGATTGTGAAACTGGATTAATTAATGATAAGAGAGCACCTGGCCAAAATACTAATAAGTGTATTTGAAATCTGAGGTCCCAAAAAAAAGTAAAATGTAGCAACATTTTTAAAAAATATGCACAGGAAATAATTTTTAACTGACTTTGCTACCTATCTCCATTGCAATTAATTGCAATTGACTACAAAAAATATGCCTCAGTTTAATTTCACCTACATATGATAGTTTTCAAAAAATAGACAAAAATTTGGACTTAAAATTTAAAAAAAATATATATTTCAACTAATGGGTAAAGTCTGCAAAATTTGGGAGCCAACTACATTTTGACCAAATAAATTGTCATTAAAGTAAGGTGCTCTCTTATCATTAATTAATCTTGTTTGACATTGGACTGACGATAGTTTTACAGTGCACAAAGTTCGCAATCTAAGATATAAAACTTATTTTTTTGCTAAGAAAAAATTTCATCCACTTCAGTCGCAAGTAGAATTCAAATTAAGCTAAATAAAAAAATTTCCCCTACTTCAATCGCAGGTAAAATATAGATAAGAGATACTTTTTGGGTTAGTATAACCCACTATATAATAATTTCATCCACTTCATACAGGGGCAAGGCCCCTATGCATGGAGACGAAGATGGGGTTGGTGATCAGCTGCTTGTTCACCATGGCCTGGTGGAAGCCCATGAAAAACATACCATAATCGACATCCCAAATTACCTATATGATGCTAATTGTAGGGTCAAAAACCCTTTAATATGCCTCCAGATGAAGTTGATGATGGGCTGCTTGTTCATCACGGCCTAGTGCAAGCCCATGGAGACCAGCTAGAAGCAAAGGGCTGCCAGGATCATAATCTACGTCCAAAATTACCTATATGATGCTATTTGTAGGCACAAAAACCCTTTAGAATGCCTCAAGACGAAGTTGGTGATGACCTGCTTGTTCACCACGGCCTGGTGGAAGCCCATGAAGACCAGATAGAAGTGAACTGGTGCCACAATCGTATTCTACGCGCAAAGTTACCTATATGGTGCTGTTTTTTTAGACCAAAAATCATTTACAATGCCTCAAGATGAAGTTGATGATGACCTGCTTGTTCACCACGGCATGGTGGAAGACCACGCAGACCAGGTAGAAGCAAACGGGTGCCACCATCGTAATCTACGTTCAAAATTACCTATATGGCCCCGTTATTTTGGCGAAAAACCCTGTAAAAGGCATAAATATAGAGCTGGAATTGAAAAACATGCAAAAAACCCCAAAAAACTGAATTTTTACCCAAAAAGTTGATGTTTCGACCTAAAAAACGCGGAAAATGCCCAAAATAGAGGTGCCTTGATACTTTTTTGGCCCGATTTACCCTAGAACCGTTGAGATCTCCGCCCCAGAAGCAGCCAAAGTGTCTGCAACACTGCGGACGGACGGTCGGTCGGACGGTCGGACGGTCGGTCGGTGTGCGCCCGGACACCGGACATTTTTTTTAAAAAGTTTTTTGGAAAAAACTTTTTTAATAAGGCTCTAAAATTTTTTTGTCTTAAGAGAACTCCCCCCCCCAATTCGACCACGGCGCGTCGATTGAGCCTATTTGCAGCGTTCTCCGACGTCTGTGTGACGAGCTACAGCCTGCCAAACTTTGGGAAAGCTGCAATTGGTTGTGTTGCTCACTTTTGTTTTTCTCGAACGCCGAGCAATAACAGCTGTATGGCGGATATCGAAACACAAGGCAGGGTGGAATTAGTAAGTGAGAAGTTTTAGCAGGGTGGGTGGGAGTTTATCAAAGAGGGCAAGTGCTGCTTTTCTGGCTGTTGCTTCCGTCGTGAGCTCCTCTTTTGGATTGGCAAAGCCTGCTTCCCGCCAAGGCAGCTGATTCCACATTCTCCTCGCCCTGACTGGCTGCACTTGGTCTAAAAGCTCTCTGCCACTTGACAATTCCACAATCGGCCACATTTGTCCTGCTTCGATGGTGGTGCGTAGCCTTTGGGATGATCGTGTGGAGTGCAAGTGAGTGGGGAGTAGGGAGGCGGGCTGGCGTTCTGCGATCCATTCCCCGTAGGCCCGTCCCTGGGCCAGGCAGCGCCAGACGAACAGGAAGGTCTGCTGGAAGAGCAACCACTCGTAGGATGGCAGCTGAGCCCGCTCCAACACCTCAGCTCCTTCACCCGTCCAGTCCTGGAGAGCTACTCTGGCCTGACGTGAAAAGATTGTGCGCAGACGCTTGGCTGATGAGGAGGTAGAGGGGGGGCAGCAGGTTAGGGAGTGTAGAAAAAGGCCACCAACTCTTTGCATGACTGCAAGTCGAACCGCTGCAGCGTGATGCTGAAGGAGGCGTGAGAGTGAGGCCTGAGTTGCCCTGGCCGTGCCGCAGAGCCGGTTCCAGTGAGGGTTGAAGTTGAGGAGTGGATCGAGCCACACACCCAGGTACCGCAGCAGCTCCACACTTCCTAGCTCTTGGCCTTGAAAGGAGAGAGGGCGGGGGAGAAGACGGTGGTTCTGAGAGAGACCCACGATCAGGACCTTTGTCTTTCCTGGATGGAGCTCCAGTCCCAGAGCCAGGAAGCCAGCCCTTAGCTGCTCCAGGTCAGCTTCCAGAGCGTCGATGTCAGCAGGGCCTCCTATACCTCGGATGAGAATGGTATCATCAGCATAGGCTTGAACGAAAGTTCCAGGGCTCAGAGGTAGGGAGAGAAGGTGATCGGTGGCAGCTGTGTAGAGGATGGGGCCTAGAATAGAGCCTTGTGGGACACCTGAAGGTGATTGATGAGGACTGGAGAGGCTGTCGCCTACTTTGACTGCGAAAGAGCGGTTGGAGAGCCATGAGCAGAGGGTGGAGGTGAGACGCGGTGGTACCTGGCGTTTGAGGAGGACATCAGCGATGGCGGAGTGGGAGAGTGTGTCGAATGCTCGCTTCACATCCAGGCTCACGATTCCAACCCGGACTGTACTCTGCAGTTTCGCCACTGCCACCACCTCCTGCTGGAGGCGGAGTAGGGCATCCTGACACCCACTGCGAGCTTTAAACCCAAATTGAGTTGAGGATGTATGAAGGTAGGGTGCTAGTCGGTTCTGGAGCATCTTCTCCCAGAGCTTCTCCAGTGGCGGGAGGAGGCTGATAGGTCGGTAGTCCTCCGCTGACGAACTCCCTGCTCTCTTTGGAATCGCCACAACCTCCGCAGCCTTCCACTCCACAGGAACCGTTGCAGTTGAGAGGATGCAGTTTGCAAGTGCTGCTACACTGCCACCAACCTCCTGTGAGACACCCTTGAGGAAAGCAGAGGGAATGGAGCTTGTTGGGCTGGCTTTGCGAGGATGGAGACTGCGGATGGCTTTGGTGGCCTCCTCCTGTGAGAAGAACTCCCACCAGTCAGGCGGCCCTTCAGGCCTGCACTGCTCCTTGTCGCAAGCTTTGTGCTTACTTGCGAAAACAGAAGCAAGAGCCTCCGCCTTCTGTTGATCTGAGGTGAGAACTGTTGGGCCAGCAATGAGAGGAGGTAGCTCTGAGGTTGAAGGGTTGGAGAGGCGACGGGGTAGAGATGCAAGGCAGCGGTTCTGGCAGGCTTTCTCCACTTCGCAGAGGACGTACCGCTTTCTTGCCTCCTTCACAGCAGCCCGCTTCCTTGCCCTGGCCTTCTTATAGGCCATCTCCAGGCTCCTATCCTCCGGGTGTAACTTCCACCTTTTCCATGCTTTCTCACTCTTGGTGCACAGATCTGCCGCTTTCAGGGTAGCAAAAGGGGACCTCCTTCCTTTCACCTTTCTGGGCCGGGAGAGGGGGACTGCAGCAGTGAGAGCGAGGTGAAGGCGGTCTTCGAGGGCATTGAGGAGGTCAGAGGATGCTGTAGATCTTTCTTCGGCAAGAAAATATCAGCAAAATCGGCAAGCATTTTCATTTTGCAAAAAATGTATGCAAAAGCGGACATAATGCGACCTAAACTAGAATGAGTATAATGAACCAGATAAAAATAAACTTTCAAGGCTAGCACAGTGAGCTTGAGAGGGCGCGAAAAAGTAGAGGGGGGATAGAGGCCTCGAAGGCTAGTTTGGCTGTGTTGCTTAGCAGAACCGCCGCCAGACTCCATCACCTTTCACACCTATTCCAGTGCCAATTTCTCATCATCATGTCTTTTCCAAGTTCTTCCCCTGCCTGGCACAAGATGAGTTTCATGGCATGGCGGAACTAGTGGACGGAATTCTCATCAAATCGGTGGGAGTGAAGAGAGGTAATGGCTGACAGGAGCAGGAGTACGAGGCAGTTCATCAGCAGCAGTTGACAGGGTAGGGTAGTGTATTCAGGCTAATGAGTTGGGCGGAGAGATGTATGTGGCGTGATCGTGCAGAGGCGCTAGGGGTTGTCAGCGGCTGCTTTGCTTGAGGAAGGCGGAGGAGGACGGAAATTTGAGCCACAGCGGAAGGGCTTGCTTCTCACTTCCTCCCAGCTTCCGGCCAGGGAAAGGGACGCGGGCCTTCTTAGTTGCCTCCCGCATAAGGGATGAGGCCGCTTTTATTTTATGGGAGCGGGGCGGGGGCTGTGGGGAGGAGGGAAGGGGCTGGAGGGAGGTTGGAGGGAGGGAGGGAGGGAGTGTGGGTGGAGGAGTGAGGGAGGGAGGGAGAGAAAAGGAGAAGAGGAGGAGGCTTCGATGAGGTTGCGCCGACTTCCGCCGCAGGTCATGAGCCATTCCTCCTCTGCCCTTTGCGTCCTATTCTCCCCTCCATTTTCTTTTATCAACTTTGCTTTCCCAATCTATCTTCTATTTTATTATCTTGCATGAAAACCGTGAATGTAGCCGCAGAGGAGCATAAATTCTCGATTCTATCCCTTCATAGTTCATTAATCAAAAAACAGATACCGCCCGTCCCTCGACCTTCACTCACATCTCCTCTCTACCAGCGAATGGTTCCGTCCAATAGAGCCGAGCTAAGGCGTAGGTTGGAGACCAAGTGAAAGTGTACGAGGAAAGTGGAAATAAGATTAGCGCGCGGAGGGTACTATTGCGCGAACGGTGTTCCCCTCTCACATTTTAGGAACACTGAGGAGTTGGCAATGCAGCGAAGTGAAGGGCGTAGTAGCTGGGCAAGGATGTCGGAGGAGAAGGAGGTGAAGGTGACCATCAGCCGTCCGGATACGCTCGACTCTCTGCCCCTGCCTTCCCACTCCTTCCACTGCGTGGGTGAGCCTCCCTCTCTCTGCTTCCATCCACTCTTTTAGGGTCGGGGCGCCGGAAAGTGGCCTTGTTCTGCCTTGCGAGAGTCTCCCATGATTGAGCCGCTGAGGCCGGTTGGGATTGAGTTGAGTTTGAAGAAGAGGGAGGAAATGTGGGAAGAGCCGAAGCGAGGGACAAGGCTTGGCACGCAAGGCTGGCTGGTCAGGCTGTCTAGTGTACGTAGAGAGAGAGAGGAGAGACGGCTGCTGTCTGAAACCCTCCGTCTATGGCCTGGCGCCCCCTTTACTGACTAGGCTCTACCCGCTAGTAGTCCTTTCCAGCCCAACCCAGGAAGGCCTACACCTCCCTCCCTCCTCCTCACGATGCCCCCACCACTCCTGGCATTTAGTCTGATTACTTTCCCCTTTTATTGCCGTCAACTCGAGTCAAGGGCTTTGACGGATTGTTTGTTAAGGAGAGGGCAAGGGAAGCAGGTTGAGGAAAGAGCTGATGGAATGCCTAAATGCCAGGAAAGAAAGAAAGGAAGGGAGGTCTAATAGCTGCACCTTTTCTCTCACAAAGAATGCTGTCGAAAGAGGTTTCCTGAGCCCGCTTCCTTTCTGCACCTATTATTCATGGCAAACCTTGTGAGATAGAGGCCGGCTTTTCCAGAAAAAGGCCCTCAGCTTTTCGCTTCACCGCCCATGGCCTCATATTCTCCCGGCCTATATACTCTCCCTCTCTCTCTCTCATATTTCTCCTACTACCCTCTTTCTCTGCAGCAGTCAAGCCTAGCATCCCAGTCCACCTGCTCCAAATAACCGCTCTTCCTTCTCAGCTCTGCAAGGGGAGTGTTGTGAAAGGCTGTGGAAGTGGGCATGGAGCGATGGGGCATGAAGAGGGTGGGCGGAGAAGGGGAGCGTCGTCGAGAGAGTGTCCCGGTGGTCCTGGTCCAGGAGTACAGCAGGGGCGCTCGCCAAGCCCCAGCCCGCCAGAGCGTCCCCGACCTCAGTCGGCAGACGGACTGGCGCTATGCTGCCGCGGACTTTCTCACCAGCGGACGGGCCTCACCCGCCAGACCCGCCTCCCACTCCCCCACTACACTTCCGCCAACACCAACAGCCTCTCCTTGCCCTTCTTCCACGCCGCCCCCAGTGGCCCTGCCGCGACGCAGCTCCCTGGCAGCTCCCACTCCTTCCGCCTGGCTCCAGCCGCCCGCCTCCCCCTCCACTGAGCGTAAGCTGACACTTCTCCCCCTCCTGCTGCTGCTGCTTTCCTTCTGTGGGAGACAGCAGCCAGGACTGCTCTCGTTTCATGCGGCCCCCGGGTTGCTCTGTTTGTCCTCGCCTCACCCGCCAGACCCGCCTCCCACTCCCCCACTACACTTCCGCCAACACCAACAGCCTCTCCTTGCCCTTCTTCCACGCCCCCCAGTGGCCCTGCGGGGGGAGGTCCCGGAGGTCCCTCCTTCGCTGGTCCGCCGCCCGCCTCCCCCTCCACTAGCGTAAGCTGACACTTCTCCCCCTCCTGCTGCTGCTGCTTTCCTTCTGTGGGAGACAGCACCAGGACTGCTCTCCTTTCAAGCGGCCCCCAAAGGGCACACAGCCTGAGCTGGCTCTGTTTGTCCTCGCCTCACACGCCAGACCCACCTCCCACTCCCCCACTACACTTCCGCCAACACCAACAGCCTCTCCTTGCCCTTCTTCCACGCCGCCCCCAGTGGCCCTGCCGCGACGCAGCTCCCTGCCCCTCCCCCTCCTCCCCCCTGCCCCCGCCCCCCCCCTCCCCCTCCACTGAGCGTAAGCTGACACTTCTCCCCCTCCTCCTGCTGCTGCTTTCCTTCTGTGGGAGACAGCAGCCAGGACTGCTCTCCTTTCAAGCGGCCCCCGAAAGGGCACACAGCCTGAGCTGGCTCTGTTTGTTGAGCGCTGCGTGGTGTAGGTTTACCCAGCCATGAATGCCTTCTTCCCCAGCTATTTTTGCCCTATACAGGGGTTTTATCAGCAACTGGCTAGGTTTTGTATGAAATGGTTTTCAAAGCCTCAAAATTCATTTATTCTTAGACCTTTTTAAGCTGGCGCGTCAATATGTCCTAGCCAGCTGTTTTCATAATTTAGAGCTCCATGTTGCAATTTGCAAAGTTTGCAAAATTGAAAGAGCATGCGTATATTGGCTTTTGCCAGTAGCGACAACAAGAATAGGCGACTTGGAGAAGAAAAGAGACAAAGAAATTGATTTCCCCACCCAGCCCCAAAGCCTCTTTCCCGAGCCGGCGAAAAGGCTCTCCTTCCTTGGGAAGCGGTGAAGGAGGAGGCTGTTTGGAAGTCCCTCCGCACCTGCTCCGAGTTGCTAGCCGACCGCCTCTCCCTCCATCATTTGTCCTCCCCATTCCCTCCCCAGCCTCTTCTTCTCATCACCACCACTTTGCTCTCTCCCTCCCCCTCCAGTAGGCCATAGGCGAAGGTGTGAGCGGTAGAGTAGGAGGGTATGATGGAATGGCTGCGGAGGACGCTGCTGGAGGAGCCGTTGGCGACGCCCACCCACTCACACCTACGCAAGCATCAAGGTCCCTTCCCTCACTCCGTCAACCTTAGGAGCCCAGCCACTCACGGAAGGAAGCTGGCCCCTTTTGAGGCGGAAAAGCTGGGCATCGATTGAGGCTTGTAAGTAGGGAGCTTGTAAGCAGGGCAAGAAGAAAGGGCTGTGTAGGAGGGAGGGAGTGAAAAGCATGTGTGGCCGGGCGGGGCTAGGCAACGGCTGGCTGCGCTCTCCCCACCTGTGTAGGATAGATAAATAGGCTGTGGCCGGTCTGCTTCCTTCTCTGCTGCAAGCAAGGCTATGAGGGCTGCTTGTCTGGAGCAGTTGGACTGGCTAACTGCCCGTTTTCGAAAATGGCCCACGGACCAGTGGACGGGAGAGGCTGAACTAAGTGCTTCCCGTCGCTTCAAAACTTTATGCGCATAATTCCCCCATACTTTTTCCGATTTTTTGAAGATTTTTTACGTTTACTCTACCATTAATGTTAGAAGAGTGCACTAAATTAGGTTTATTAGGTATCTTAATTGTTCTTAGTGTCAAATTGCATCTTAGGAAACTTTGAGCAGTCAATAAAGTGCCCTCCCTTTTCGCTCTTCCTTAAAATGCATTTTGATGTCTAAAACGTTATCTATTTGGTATCAAACAAAATAATTCAAATTTTCTAAAGCTGCCCATTAAGAGGCATTTTAATGGGCAGGAGTACGAATCCTCTAAGGGGGGCCGGACATAAATTTTCTGACCCCATTTTTTTATTGCAGATTCTTAATCTTCATAGATTTTTATGTAACTCCACCAATTTTGGGCGAAAAATATGCAAAAATGGGCTCAAAACAGCTCCAAACGTGATGGGAGGTCGAAATTTGGCCAATTTTCGCGTTTCACGGATTTGTGTTCATATAACTGCTTATTTCTCCTCTATTTTACATATGTTTACAGACACTCTGGGTGTCATTCGAATCCTTAGGATTTTGGCAACGCACCTATCATAATTGTTTTGCCTGAAAATGAAAATCCGTCGCAAAATATGAGTTTATACAGTCAACACGCAAAAATCTTAAATTTCAATTTTTGTCAAAAATCATCATTAGTGGGTTTTCTAAGTATGAATTCGCCCTAGCGACTATCATTTTCGAATTTCTCACAAAATTTTGGCCTAGAAACCGCTCAGAAATATAGCAAAATGGGGTGGCCCACATGAGCTATAAGCACTTTTCTATGCCCCAGTCCAGAATGGCCCTATGTTATAACATAGGGCACTTTGGCGATGGTGACATTTTTGCACTAAAAAACTACCTGCTCTTTTGTATCTGCATATTTCCCGATTTCCTTTTGTGAGCTTCTTTATATGTCCCTTACGCAAGTATCTACTAAGAAAAAACATTGCGTTTCACTTGGCAATTTGGAAAAAAGATCCAAAGATTGAGGACAGGTCAAGAATCGGCCCTATGCTATAACATGGGGCAAAATTGACCAAAAAAATTTTGATCTTGAATTTTGATTATAATGGCCTAAATCGATACTCCAGCCTCAGATACACCAAAATATATCATTTTTATGTCCAATTTTGATGTATTTTGAAATTTGACATTTATGAGTTTTTCGAACACCTCAGCATCACACAATGGGAAAAATAGAAAATTAAGAAATTTCAAAATACATCAAAATTGGACATAAAAATGATATATTCTGTTGTATCTGAGGCTGGAGTATCGATTTAGGCCATTAAAATCAAAATTCAAGATCAAATTTTTTTGGTCAATTTTGCCCCATGTTATAGCATAGGGCCGATTCTTGACCTGTCCTCAATCTTTGGATCTTTTTTCCAAATTGCCAAGTGAAACGCAATGTTTTTTCTTAGTAGATACTTGCGTAAGGGACATATAAAGAAGCTCACAAAAGGAAATCGGGAAATATGCAGATACAAAAGAGCAGGTAGTTTTTTAGTGCAAAAATGTCACCATCGCCAAAGTGCCCTATGTTATAACATAGGGCCATTCTGGACTGGGGCATAGAAAAGTGCTTATAGCTCATGTGGGCCACCCCATTTTGCTATATTTCTGAGCGGTTTCTAGGCCAAAATTTTGTGAGAAATTCGAAAATGATAGTCGCTAGGGCGAATTCATACTTAGAAAACCCACTAATGACGATTTTTGACAAAAATTGAAATTAAAGATTTTTGCGTGTTGACTTATAAACTCATATTTTGCGACGGATTTTCATTTTCAGGCAAAACAATTGTGATAGGTGCGTTGCCAAAATCCTAAGGATTCGAATGACACCCAGAGTGTCTGTAAACATATGTAAAATAGAGGAGAAATAAGCAGTTATATGAACACAAATCCGTGAAACGCGAAAATTGGCCAAATTTCGACCTCCCATCACGTTTGGAGCTGTTTTGAGCCCATTTTTGCATATTTTTCGCCAAAATTGGTGGAGTTACATAAAAATGTATGAAAATTAAGAATCTGCAATAAAAAAATGGGGTCAGAAAATTTATGTCCTGCCGATTCTAACTGCTCTCAAAAAGCGCCTCTTAAGAGTAACGTTTACGCTAAAAACCTCAAAATAAATCAGAAATATTTGACTATTGCCAGGATTATGACAGATGGTACTTCTAAAATAACGCTTGGAAAACGTTTGAAACTCACAAAAATTTATTTTTATAATAAAGTTAGCATCTGTTCCATGAGTAGTAATTATTTGAATGATATTGAGGTCGGCACAGCTTCAAGACACCGAAGAACTCTCGTCGGAGCGTGATGGGAGAGGGGAGCGGGAAGGAGAGCCTGAAACCCGGCTCCCTCCTCTCCACCAGCAACGTTGCTCTCAGTCTCTCGGAGGAGACACTCATCAAAGAAACGCAAGCACAGGTTGCCTCTATCCAGAAGCAGTGTTGAGAACTCTGGCCTATCTTGATGCTACTGTTGAGAGTCATACATCGGATCTGCTGACGCCGATGCGAGTGACGCTGATCCGGCGCTCCTGGCGGAAGATCTCGAAGACGGGGACGCACAGCGTGGGCGCCCAGATCATGCGCCGCATCTGCGAACGCAGCAAGGAGTGCGCCGCCCTCTTCGGATTCTCCTGGCCTCTACCCTCCAACTATCACGTCAGCCTCCTCCTCCTTCTACTCTATCTTGTCTTCTCGTCCCCTCATTCTCACTTCCTACTCCATTGAAGCACTCGGAGGCCTTCATCCGTAAGTCCAAGATCCTCGTGGACACAATCAGCCTGGCGGTGGCCAATCTGGAAGAGCTCGACTCTGAAGTCGCGCCTGAGCTCTTCAAAATGGGCAAACTGCACGCCCAGATTGCACAGGTTCAATCAGTCCTCCGAGGGTCGTGATGGTAGGAGAAGGGAAAGTGGTGATGGTAGGAGAAGCCGTTCAAGCCGAAGTACTGGGACGTGATGGCGGATGCGATGGGAGAATCAGCCATTGACTGGGTGGGCCTAGGCGCTGGCGGACACCATCGGGAGACTATACACGCTTGGGTCGTCCTCAATTCATACATCGTTAGCTTTTTCCACCTTTTTTTACTTTTTGCCTTTTCACTTCTCCCAACTTATGTTTTGGAGAATCTTGCCCGGTCTCAAACTAAAATTTATTGTCAACGGATAAAAAAAATTAAATTTTTTATGAATTGTGGTTGAATATGACCGTGTGAGTGTCAAAAATCGATGTTTGATAAATGAATTTCTTCCATTTTCGATTTTCCTTTCTAGAATGACGCCTTATATCAAAGACCGATCTTTTTAACTATACCTAAAATAAAAAATGAAGAAATTTTAACAATTTAAAAACCGACCACAGAAGTTTTTTTTAACTCAATTCGTACCTGGCCACCTTCATCCTCCTCCTCGCCCTCACCCACTCCAAACGGCTGCCTTGGAAGCGCTAGTGTTTTGAGCGATAGTAGGTGATGAGCGGTGGGCTGAAGTGAAGAGGGATGGGAAACTGCACGGAGCAGGAGCTCCTGGGGGTCTGGGTTGCCGGCGGCGGCATTCCTTCGCCTCATCTGGCCCTGGGCCTTGCCGCTTTCCTTTTCCCTTTCAACCTGGCCACCTTCATCCTCCTCCTCGCCCTCACCCACTCCAAACGGCTGCCTTGGAAGCGCTAGTGTTTTGAGCGATAGTAGGTGATGAGCGGTGGGCTGAAGTGAAGAGGGATGGGAAACTGCACGGAGCAGGAGCTCCTTGGGGTCTGGGTTGCCGGCGGCGGCATTCCTTCGCCTCATCTGGCCCTGGGCCTTGCCGCTTTCCTTTTCCCTTTCAACCTGGCCACCTTCATCCTCCTCCTCGCCCTCACCCACTCCAAACGGCTGCCTTGGAAGCGCTACACTTTGGTTGCCCCTTTCATGCTCCTGCCCTGGATGCAGTAGAGGAAATGCTAAGATGAATTGAAGGTGTGCAACCAGCTGTTTGGGGATGTGGTGCAAAGCGTGTTGCTAGCCAACGTATGGATGTGGGGCTGGAAGGAGAGTGGAGGAGTGTTTTGGAGGGCGCTCCTTGTCTCTGCCCTCAATTACTCCGCTGCTGTTATCGCCGTCTCCTACCTAGCTCGCAACGCTCTGCAACTCTTCGCCGTCAGCCATCCATTGGCATACAAAGTTTCTTTTGCCACTTTTTCTTCTCTCTCTTTCTCTCTCTCTGCTACTCCTCTTGTTTTATAGCAGGTGAAAGCGATGAAAAGGTTTAAAAAATGAAGCTGAGGAAGGAGTGGCTAAGGTTTCTGAGGTTGTATTGGGACGAAAGGAGGTGACATTGCTGGCCCTTTGCTGCTGGATAGTGCCAGCTCCGGGTCTTGGGACATTCTGCCTCGGTCTAGCTCACTTGAATCACTTCGGGTTCACTCAGACCTCGTGCTGCAGCTCTCCCTCGGTCATAAGGCAGGCCTCCTTGAGACTGGAGTTGAGTGTGGGCGGAATGGCGGCGCTCTTCCTTTTCCTCCTCGTCGCCATCCTCTCAGCCTACATCACCACCCTTCGTCTCGTCTACAAATCTCGCCTCACCCAGCAACAGCTCCAGGCCCATATTCCCTGGTTCCTCCTCTAGTTCTAATTCATGTCCCATGCCTGGAGAGAGAGTATGCAGCTACGAGACATTCCCTACAATCAACAATCCCGACGAACTGGACAGTCGTCGTGCCTCAGCTCTGAGTTTCTTACCGGGCGCAGTGGAGCTAGGAAGGCGTGAGGGAAGAGAAGAGCTAGGAAGACGAGATGGAAGGGACTCCCGCGCTTCCTCTCTCGTCTCCATCATCTCCGACTCTCGCTCCCTCCTCTGCATTCTCGGTCCTGCTCACAGCCTGTCCCTCCCTGTGTAGAGCAGAGTGGATGGAGGAGTCTTTGAGACGAGGGTGCGCGTGCATTGGCCAAGCAGAAGCGTCTGTGGCGGAACCTGGTCCACCTGGGTTTCCACCTTCTCCTTTTCTGCTTCTGCGCCTCCGCTCTCATCTCCAACTATATTTACCAGCTCACTGCACTCCTGCCCCTCATCCGGGTTTCCCCATTCCCCATATCTTTGCCTGGTCTCTGTTGCTAGGGATGTTGTTTGAGGAGAAAGGCTGTGAAGCTGTAGGGGACGCCAGCCTACTGTATCATCGTCGTTTGGCCGACTTCTGTTCTTCCTTCTTTCTCTGATGCTACTGGAGGAGAGGGAATGAGATGTGGTTGAGGCTATGTCATCTGGTATGGGCGGTTGGTGCTGGACCCGTTGGTGCTGCTGATATCAGAGCCTCACCTTCGCCGTTCCTCCAATCCTCTACCTCCCAAAGCTCGGGATGAACCCACTCGATCTCTTTGACATCATCAATGAAATATCTTTCTACTTCCCTAATGCGAAGGCGTCAAAGGCTGGCCAGTAAGGTAGAAAGAAAAAAGGCAGGCAAATGATTGTGCATGCGGATCAGGCAGGAGTGTGTGGGAGGCCCACTTATAGGCCTGGACGATGCCTTGGATGATTCCGCTGCTACAGGCTCGCAGAGAAAGCAGGGAGTGGGGAGGAAGGATGCCGCCTTTTCGTTTCCTCCATTTCCTGCTTCTGTCCGTGGCACAGGCGATGTGGCTTCGTCGATGCCTTGAGGCTGCTGCTTTTAACCACCCACTACGCATCGCGGCCTGCCGAAACTGGCGTTCTACATTTTCTCCTACCCGATAACTGACGTTTTCGAATCATCCCAGCACGTTTGGTCACCGATCCCGACATCAGTCACAGCTCTCCTCGCTCTACCGGCAGCGAAAACGCCTCTGCCTCCAATAGCTCCAGTTCAAAAGCCAAGCCTGCAATGCGTAAAGTCTTTTCTTTCGTATCGAAACATTTTTATGACAGCTCTTAAATTATTCAATTTTACATCAAAACCAGCTAAGAAATAGGAACCATTGCAGCCCGATTGGTTACAAAGCTAAAGGGCAGCGAAATAAACGGTGCGAAAGGAAGTGAGAAAAGTTCTGCTGGCAACCTGTCACTCGTCAAGTCATTGGGTAGGTTTCTTCCGAGTTTGTCTAAAAAAGGTGATAATGATGAGAGAGTGGGACTCAGAGATGGCGAAACTAGCGTCGGAGTTTGCATTCTGCTTGCGGCAACATGGCCCTCTCTGCACAAGCAAGATTTGTTGTGGCTTTCATGTTTGCATGTGCGATAATTTTAAGCGTCATGGTCACTGCAACCTAATGACACGATTATGCCGCTGGTGACAGTCACTTTTCCAAGTCTCTACCTTCTATTTATTTGTGGTTTCTCATGCAAGCTAAATTTATACCAATGGCGATTCTATGGATACCTCAAGCATTAATTTCGATATGAGAAAGTTTGCTCTACCCGCGTACACATTTAGTTTCTCTGACCTATGTCAAATATGTGAATATTTTTGTCGAACCATGTATGCTTCTTATTATCACAATTTGTTTGAACTTTTGTTGTAGGCATTTTATGAGAAGAGTACGAATCCTCTAAGGGGGGCCGGACATAAATTTTCTGACCCCATTTTTTTATTGCAGATTCTTAATTTTCATACATTTTTATGTAACTCCACCAATTTTGGGCGAAAAATATGCAAAAATGGGCTCACAACAGCTCCAAACGTGATGGGAGGTCAAATTTGGCCAATTTTGGCGTTTCACGGAGTTGTGTTCATATAACTGCTTATTTCTCCTCTATTTTACATATTTTTACAGACACTCTGGGTGTCATTCGAATCCTTAGGATTTTGGCAACGCACCTATCACAATTGTTTTGCCTGAAAATGAAAATCCGTCGTAAAATATGAGTTTATACAGTCAACACTCAAAAATCTTAAATTTCAATTTTTGTCAAAAATCATCATTAGTGGGTTTTCTAAGTATGAATTCGCCCCAGCGACTATCATTTTCGAATTTCTCACAAAATTTTGGCCTAGAAACCGCTCAGAAATATAGCAAAATGGGGTGGCCCACATGAGCTATAAGCACTTTTCTATGCCCCAGTCCAGAATGGCCCTATGTTATAACATAGGGCACTTTGGCGATGGTGACATTTTTGCACTAAAAAACTACCTGCTCTTTTGTATCTGCATATTTCCCGATTTCCTTTTGTGAGCTTCTTTATATGTCCCTTACGCAAGTATCTACTAAGAAAAAACATTGCGTTTCACTTGGCAATTTTGAAAAAAGATCCAAAGATTGAGGACAGGTCAAGAATCGGCCTTATGCTATAACATGGGGCAAAATTGACCAAAAAAATTTTGGTCTTGAATTTTGTTTATAATGGCCTAAATCGATACTCCAGCCTCAGATACACCAGAATATAACATTTTTATTTCCAATTTTGATGTATTTTGAAATTTCTTAATTTTCTATTTTTCCCTTTGTGTGATGTTGAGGTGTTCAAAAAACTCAAAAATGTCAAATTTGTCAAAAAACGTCAAATTGTAAATGTCAAAAAACTCCGTGAAACGCGAAAATTGGCCAAATTTCGACCTCCCATCACGTTTGGAGCTGTTGTGAGCCCATTTTTGCATATTTTTCGCCCAAAATTGGTGGAGTTACATAAAAATGTATGAAGATTAAGACTGCAATAAAAAAATGGGGTCAGAAAATTTATGTCCGGCCGATTCTAACTGCTCTCAAAAAACGCCTCTTAATGGCTGGAAATCTTTAAACGTATAATAGTGTGTACGTCCATACAGATTACAGTAGACAACGTGACCGTGACAACGCAGCCGCTGAAATTGCGCAGAAACTTTTGAGCGTTTTCGAGAAAATTCTGATTGAATCGTGAACTCAGACCCAATCTCCACACGCAAATTTGCTCAAGTTAAAAAATGCCTGTTAAGAAAATTTTATTGCGACCTGTTGAGGCTCCCCTCGTAGGAAAGCATTAGCAAAGGAGTCCTCGTAGGCTCATTGCGCAAGATGCCCTTTGGGCCTATGATTTTATTTATTTTGGCGAACCTTGCGCATTGGAAATGTTTTAGCGTAAAAAGTGGAAGAGACTAAAGGGTAGGAAAGGGCATGGATCTAACGGCGGAGCAGAAGGGTGGCCTGACCAAGGAGATTCTCAAGGAAGGCACCGGCGATAGCCACCCCGGAAAAGGTCGCTTTACTTTTCACTTCCATTGAACACCGTTTCGGCAATTATTATGGGCAAAGTATATGGATTCTTGGGGACAATTGGATAGCAGTTGTAGGCGACACGGTATTCGTGCACTATGTGGGAACGCTGGCGGAGGGAGGGGCGAAGTTTGACAGCAGTCGCGACAGGGGCGAAGAATTCTCCTTCACCCTCGGTCGTGGGCAGGTTTGCATCCCACTTTTTGCAGGGCGTTAATCATTTTTCAACTTCTCAAAAATAAGTTTTTAATAATAATATAAATTAAAAAATAATATACTAGTACTGGTTAACTAAAACTGGATAAATTTCCATTAAGATATTTCTCAAGGCTCTAATTACCAGACTCCTTTCGCCTCTGGTGCCTAAGCCTTTCCCTAAGATAGAAAATAAAGTTGGTGTGCTCCAGGTGATCAAAGGCTGGGACGTGGGTGTGGCGTCCATGAAGGCAGGGGAGACGGCAGTTCTCCACTGCAGCCCCGACTACGGCTACGGCGCCGCCGGTTCCCCGCCCAAGATTCCTCCCAACGCCGCTCTCAACTTCGAGGTGGAGCTCCTTCGGTGCCTCCCCCATCCACTCCTCCTCCCTCTCGCATCTCCCCCAGCACCCGCAGGTGGGAAGGCGAGGACATCAGCGTGGACAAGGACAAGTCCATCGTGCGCAGTCTCCAGCTGGAGGGCGAAGGCCACGACAGCCCCAACGACGGGGCCTCCGTCACCGTCTCCCTTCAGGGCTCCTACCAGGGCCGCTCCTTCTTCGACAAGCAGGACCTCACCTTCATCTGCGGCGAGGGCTCCGAGGTTGGACACCGCCTTTTACAACCGCAGGCAGTAGGAGATTGAAAGTAGCTGATGAATAGGTGGGCCTGCCCGAGGGTGTGGACAAGGCGTTGAAGCGGATGAAGAAGGGGGAGAAGAGCGTGATCCAGCTGGCCCCAAAGGCGGCCTGGGGCAAGGGCGGGAACACCGCCTACCAGATCCCGGCCGACGCCGCCGTGGACTTCAGCATCCAGCTGACGGCCTTCGAGAAGGAGAAGGAGTCCTGGCAGCTCAGCGACGCGGAGAAGCTGGAGGCCGCCGACCAGCTGAAGCAGCGCGGCACTGCCTTCTTCAAGGACGGGAAGCTCAAGCTCGCCGCCGCCAAGTACGCCAAGATACTCGACCTCCTCCAGTACCTCGACTCTCTCCAGGGTCCCTCTTCTTCTCACCTCCCTTCCTTAGGCTCCCATTTGGATGGACAGCTTCTGTTTGAGGCGAGGAGAAGGAGAAAAGGGAGGCTCTGCTGCTGGCGGCGCATCTGAACCTGTCCCTGGTCTACGTGAAGAAAGGGGAGGCAGCCGAATCCATTCGCCAGGCCGACAAAGCCCTCGAGCTCTCTCCCAACAACGTCAAGGCCCTGTACCGTCGGGCTCTGGTAGGCCGGCCCTGTCTTTTGCCTCCTTGCCTCCCTGTGGAGGTAGTGTGGAATGTGTCTGTAGGCGCATGAGGCGGCGAAGGAGTGGGAAGAGGCGATTGGGGACTTCAAGCGAGTGCTCGAGTTGGAGAGCGGGAACAAGGCGGCGGCCAAGGGGCTGGCGGAGGCCAAGGGCGCCCTGGCCAAGGAGCGCAAGGCCGAGGCCGCCACCTTCGCCGGCATGTTCGAAAAGTTCGCCCGAGCCGACGCCAAACACCCCAAGGCTTCTTTCTTATCCATCATCCCTTACAAGTGCTCACCATCCCTAGGCCTCTACTATTTGAAGAACGACGTGGAACCGAAGAACGGAGAGGCAACTACCTCGGAGAAGGTCGGGGAGGCGGGCGATGTGAAATCGTCCTAGCCAACCCTTTTTCATTCCAGCTTTTTTTGCAATTTCCTTTTCCCATTTGTTTTTGCACGGCGATAGCCAGATTGCCTTCATTTAGAATGAGTGATAAGTCTTGCTTTGTCTAGTTCACTTCAATAGTGGTTTTTTCCAGTGAATGTTCCTGATCATCTCTCAAAAGGCTTTTGTTCGAAATAAATCGGATTCTCAGTTTAAAAAAGAGTAAAATAAACAAGCTAAGAGTTTTTAAAAATCCAAAAGGCAAAACATATTTTAGCATAACATTTGTCACAGGTTTAAAATATATTTTAAAAACAAACAGGCAAACGATCGATAGTGATTAATCATTACGTCTCATGAATGTTTGTTTGCTTTTTCTGAGTGCGCAAGGTAAAAATATTGCTTTTAGGTTTGCTGTTCATAGCTGTAAAACAAAGCAGGTTTCAACCAAAAAGGCCATAACCGAAATGCAGACAATATCACATTCTGTCGGTTGGACTCAAAAAACGAGGCTTAATTTCAATATCAGGCTCAAGCGATGCTAATTGAAGCAACTTAAAAAACGCTTCAACACTCAAAAAACTCAACTATCTACGCAATTCGTGGGAAAGCTAGCGCAGCGCCAAAGCATGAAATACTACTCTGCTACATTCCTGGTAAAATTGAGATGGCTTTCCTCACATGAGGCGACAGTTTTTATCGTCTGGGTGCATCTGGGCAGTGACGGAGAACTCGTTGGGCAGGCTCTCATCCTCCTCCGTTCTTCAAGTCCCACAGCCCCTTAGGTCCAGAGAGGAAGAGGAATATAGACTGACCCCATCTCGTTCTGCAGAATCTGCGTGACCAGCTGGTCCTTGGAGTTGACGATTTCGATGAGCTCGGCCATGAGCTGATCGATGCGAACCTTGTCCGCCTCCGTCTTATCAACTTCTGCAGCTCATTCACAATCCCTTCTATCACCCACCAGGGAAGGTTAGAGGGACCTTCAATTTGCGTCATGACACGGAGCTGTTCTTGAACCAGGGCGTAGGCGTCCTCTTTGTCCACCACTTGCAGTAGGATTTGAATGTGCTCCTCTTTTCGCACCAATAGATTTCGCTCATTCAGGTTGGACACAAAGGCATTCTGCAGCTCCACCTACAACCCCATGTGTTCAAAAGAAATGGTCAATGCTGAAATGGGCTAAAGGATTACTTCAGCCGGGGATCCCTGACCGCTGAGTTTGAGCTCCTCACGCCACTCCTTCTCCACCCGTACGCTGCGCTCGTCCAGTTGTTTCAGGTCCGCCTGTACTTTGTCCAGTTCAGCCTCCAGACGCTTCCGATTGGCCGCTCCGCTCATTGCCTCCTCCTCACTCCGACGCTCCACCTTCCAGCCTCCTCAACCAATCCGCCTCTTTCTCACAGGACCCACAGGACAGGATGGACAGAGAAGGAAGGATGGGAACCAGCTTCGGCAGAGTGGGAGGCGAATGGCTGGGGAGGGGCGGAGGTGGCCAGGGCGCGAGGGACGGAGGCGGAGGGTCTCGGGAGGCCGCGCGCCCACTTCGCCGACACCGCCGACATGGCGCTCGCCAGCTGGTCCCCTCGCATGCTTCCGTACCGCTTCCACCTGTCCAGCTTAAAGAAGGGGCTTCTGTGAGCTGCGCCATGGAGGAGGAGTGGGGGAGGAAGCCGTGGTATCGGAGGCGTCTTGGCC
>JASANA010010466.1:0-21114 GCA_030248095.1 Ptycholaimellus sp. GST1_10 | reverse complement strand
CTCAACAGGTTCTCTCATCCCTCTTCTAAAAGCTGGTTAGGGTCACAACAACTAATCCAGTCGGCTATTTCTGCTCAGTCGCTACAGTCGTGTTACAGCAGTAAAAAGACTGTAGAATAGGAATGTTGAAGATAAAAGCAGAGGAAGAAGCGGCCGCCGCGGTCTCAGCCGATAAAAGGCCAGGTGTGGCGGAATCAGCGACATCGGAGGACAGTGAAGATGCCCCTTCCTCCGTTGTTTCATCCCCTTCCACCGTTCTTCAACCACTGCTTCTGGCCAATGAGCTTTGTGAGAGTTTGGTTCAGGCTGCTTCTGGGTCCGGAGGCTCCGACTGCCAGGGCGCCAATTGTCTGCTCTTCCCGCGCGAGGGCGACTTTCAATTCCGCCCAGTGAAGCCTCTCTTCCTTCTCCTCACAAGGCTTCAGCACTTGGCAATGATTGGCAGGCGGGCGAGGATGACGGAGGGAAGCCGCCAGTGCTCACAATCGACGAGGTGGCGGCGCCCATTCTTCTGATGCCCCGCGATCGGGCGGACTTCGGACGGAGCAATCTGCGCCCCATTGACCTGTCCGCCCTCATTGGCGCCCGACCAGCCTCGTCCCGCCCCTCTCGTCTCCTTTTATCCCTCGTTTTTATCTCTGCCTTAGCCTGGGAGGCTTCCTTAGGCGGGGAAGGAGGGCCCAATGCAGCGCCGTCGCCTTCCTCCCGCTCTCCCATTCGTGTCGATGGCTCGCCGAAACTGGACGGTTGTTTTCCCTTTTCCAATTCTGTCAGGTAGAGAGAATATACTTCCTTGTTCAGAATGAGGATAATCGTGTTGGACATGTGTCAGTTCTATCGTAGACAATTTGGAAATGTGTCAGCTCTATCATAGACAACGATTTCTCTATGGTTCTATGCATATTGAGTGTTAGAGTAAAAAAAGCAAGGAAATATGAGCCGTATCCAGTCCAGAAGGAAAAGCAAAGGCTTTCAGGTAGCCGGAAGCGACGCGGTTTCTGAAAAGGCCTTCGTCAGCGCTCTTTCCTTAGATTCGCCCGGACAAGCTTTTGTGCAGCAATTTACTTTGCGTGATCTCACTTAAGAGGCAGTATGCGAGAGGATTGAGATGACTTGTAGGAGGGGTATTCCACTTCCGAAAAATCGAAGGTTCGAGTTGGATGGCGTGATTGGGCCATGGTTTTGGTCCATTTAGTTGTCATCTCAGCCCAAGAAACCCTGGCCCAAAATATGGCTCCCTTGCAGAGAAATGGCCATTTTTCGAACACCTACTTTTTTGACCCTTGGACCACCGGAAAATCAAATTTTGACCAATTTCAACCAAAATTATTAAACGAAACCCCAACTTTTACATATCAATCGAACCGCAAAAATACAACAAGTTTTATGGTGACAATGATTTTTTGCAAAAGAAAAATTTTTTCAACTGATTTTTGAAAAAAACGATTTCTGCATTTTGCAATTTTGGGCACAAAAAAACTGATTTCAAAAAATGATCAAAAAATTAAAGGCTAAGACCTAGCCTATCTTTTTATTCACATTCTTGCCGTCATTTTGGTATATATTACAATGCAAATGGTGATGTGACAGTCGGAAATTTTTTTGACTGAAATTTGCAAGTCCGATTTTGCCCCTATGTTATAACAGGCAAAAAATCACCAAAAAAATTCTGTTCTCAAAATTCGAATATTTTGGCCTGAAATGTTCTATTAGGATCCCATACACCCCGCTGTATCATTTGTTTCCCCAGATTTAGTCTCAATCTGCTCAAAGTGAAATGGCCTTTTTCCTATGCTTTAACATTGCCTATGCTATAACATAGGAAAAAGGGCATCTCACTTTGAGCAGATTGAGACTAAATCTGGGGAAACAAATGATACAGCGGGGTGTATGGGATCCTAATAGAACATTTCAGGCCAAAATATTCGAATTTTGAGAACAAAATTTTTTTGGTGATTTTTTGCCTATGTTATAACATAGGGGCAAAATCGGACTTGCAAATTTCAATCAAAAAAATTTCCGACTGTCACATCACCATTTGCAATGTAATATATACCAAAATGACGGCAAGAATGTGAATAAAAAGATAGGCTAGGTCTTAGCCTTTAATTTTTTGATCATTTTTTGAAATCAGTTTTTTTGTGCCCAAAATTGCAAAATGCAGAAATCGTTTTTTTCAAAAATCAGTTGAAAAAATTTTTCTTTTGCAAAAAATCATTGTCACCATAAAACTTGTTGTATTTTTGCGGTTCGATTGATATGTAAAAGTTGGGGTTTCGTTTAATAATTTTGGTTGAAATTGGTCAAAATTTGATTTTCCGGTGGTCCAAGGGTCAAAAAAGTAGCTGTTCGAAAAATGGCCATTTCTCTGCAAGGGAGCCATATTTTGGGCCAGGGTTTCTTGGGCTGAGATGACAACTAAATGGACCAAAACCATGGCCCAATCACGGCTTCCAACTCGAACCTTCGATTTTTCGGAAGTGGAATACCCCTTCTCTAACCTCTCGCAAACTGTCTCTTAACCTTCCATTTCCTGGCACCTGCACGGAGAGGCCTGCGATGGCTGTTGGAAAGGTGTGCTGATGCGAAAAGGAGAGGGCTGAATTGTGCAAAGTGGTGGAAGAGGGGGCGAAGCAAGCGGCGGTGAGGGTGAAATGAGGCGAGAGGAGAGGTGGGAGGGCCAGCCGTGCTGGTGCCATCGTAGGCGGGGGGCTCCTTAGTATCCTCCGTCCTCTGCCTAGCCTTCGTCCTAGCCTAGGCGTCCTCCCCAGGCGTCGTCCCCGGCAACCTCTGCGTCATGCCGCCCGCCCAATTAGGGCCGGGGGGTGAGTGGAATGTTCCATTAGCGAGATGAAAGGAGGATGATGGAGGTATAAAGCGGAGGCTTCTGGGCCCCATTTGCAAGGCGGCAGAGAGTGGGAGAGGAAGCAGGCAGGCCAGGGCTGGCCCAGGCCCCCAGGACCGCCTGCTCATAACCACATCAGCCCCCAGCTCATGAGGCCGGGACGAGCTCTAATGGCCTCCTTCCTTTCCCTCCACACCCTCTACCCGCCCCCTTCTTTTACCGCCACCAGCTATGCCTCCAGCCAGCTGATCTTAGCTCCATAGAAGGGCAGGCTTCTTTCATAAGCTCTGATGCAAGTTGATAGAAGGAGGCAAGGAAGGAGGCGTCTGTCATTTCTGATTGGCTTGTCGGAAGTTCTTCTGCAATTGCTTTGCATTGAGCAGAGCGACAAGAGGGAGGGCTTCAAATCCAACTTGTTGCTATAGCTGCTTTGTGCTGGTGGCTAGGCAAGCTTTAGAAGGACAGCTCTCGCCGCCTTTTTGCCAATCAGGCGGGCAGGTATTGCGGCTGACGGCCATCAATGCCTCCATTTCTAAGCCAACTTCAATTCAGATTCCATATAAGTGCAAACAGTAGGAAAAGCTGGATATCCATGAGTGAGTTTCAGAAAAGGCAGCGACTATGGCAGCTGCACCCTGTCTCTGGCAGCTGCTCGCTTCCTTTTTCTATCCCTCTTTTCACCCTGTTTCTGCCATACCTGTCCTTTGCTTCCTAAGCAAGCCAAGATTGTCCACAAATTCGCCCCGGTCTGCGCTTTCTACAAAAGAGCTCAGTGATAGAGCTCTGGTCGTAAACTTTAATGACATTTTGCTTTAGCACCTTCTGGAGGATTTATTAGGCTTCACCTTCTGCTCTGGTTGTGAACCAAATTACTTCAAGATCAGGATTAAAATAAAGCCTAAAAGATATTCACAAAACAGCAGCTTTTTGACAGCTTAGTCTTTCACAGAATGCTTTTCTCCAAGCCTTAGCTTTTATTGAAAAGAGTTGGTAGAAAAGGCGTGAGCTTCTGAGGTGTTATTAGCGGCCACAAAGTGGAGAAGAAAGGGGGCTGATGGATGGTTGGAATTGAGGGTATCCCATTGCACCGCGAAAAGGAGGTGAGGGGAAATGATGGTCTGGCTGCTGCTGTGTCTGGGCTTGGCTGTGAGTGGCGTGTTGGGCGGGGAGCAGGAGGAGATGAGCCTGGAAGACGCCGCCATTGTCGTCAAAGAGCTCCTCAACAGATTCCCCGAGCTCCTAGATGGTTCCCGCTTCGCAGTCTACTACTGTCCTTTTCTCCATGATGAGATGATGGTGATGCTGCAGCACTGGTGGTGGAGGATGATGAAGTGGATGGTGATGAGCTGGAGAAGCGGAGTTCGCCGGGCGTGATGCGATTCGGAAAGCGCAGCTCTCCCGGAGTCATGCGGTAGGCGGGGGAGGAAGGGGAGGGGAAAAGGGTGAGGAAAAAGCGGAGTAAGGTAGGGGTGTGGTTGAAGTTTCGGGAAGCGAAGCTCTCCGGGTGTGATGCGATTCGGTAAGCGCTCCTCCAGCCCCGGCGTCCTCCGCTTCGGCCGCTCCAGTCCTGGTCCTCACCTCCTCCCTCATTACATCCCTCATTAAACCTCCCCTCTGCTTTGCGTCCCCGCTTCTCTTCTCGTCCTTGCTCCTGGGTTGGATTGGGAGGGGAGGTGGAATGAGTAAATGCGGGTGTGCAGGGGTGATGCGGTTCGGGAAACGCGAAGCCCCTGGCGTCATGCGCTTTGGCTGAGCCTTCCTTCCACGGTCAGTGTTCTCAGTTGCTCAGTGAGACTTCCTTCACTCTCAGTTTCCTCCGGCTAACTTCAGACCCGCTCACCTCCTCCGCCCCAGCGCTCCTCCAAATTCAACAGCGATTCCATCTCATTGCTGCTTTGCATCTCTTACGTTGCATTCGGCTCTTCATTTCGCCACATTTTGTCCGCCTCACGTCCACACCTCAAAATGCATTCATCATTCCCACTCTATTCATTAGCATGCCATGCTCTCTTCCTTTTGCCCTCGTATCCCCAATAAACGGCGACGGTGATTTCCATTTCATTCTTACTGATTCCCTGATTTCTCTTCCGCACTTCAGTCAGTCCCAAGTCCCCTTCTTCAAGGAGCAGAATATGTTTTCCAATGCTGGAGAACATGTTCTGATCAATCGATTGCTCTTCTAGCTGTAGAGAGGGAGTCTTGTGCCGGAAATAGGGTGAGGTGGAGTGAGGTATTGAGCAGGAGAGCTTGCAGTGGGCGAGGAGAGCAAAGTGGGCGAGGAGAAACGCTTGAAAGGACCCAATCCGCTCCGCTTCGGCTAACTCCTACTCTCTATCCTGACTACACAGCCAGCTTGCCTCCTCGCTATCCCTCTCTCCTCCTGCACCCTCCACTGCGCCACAACCTTCACCCTCCCCACCCTTCCCTCCACCCTCCGCTCACACCGCCGTCTACTCCTCCCTCTGCCGCTCCGAAAATGCGAAGTCCCCGTCGCCCTGCCCCCCTTCTAACCTTTCTATAGCCCGCTTCACCCGATAAAAGCTATCACATTGCTTCCAACATAATCTTCTTTTTTCAATATCTATTCAAAAGCCCAAGGATATGCCGCATTCAAAGGAAAAATCGTTGCTTCACAAAACCAGCATTCTGGCCCAACAAAAGCAACGACGCGATTAAGACAGCTGCAATGGGTGATAAATGAAGGGCAAAAAAACGTGGGGTCCAGGTGTTGAGGCGTAAACAAGGTGGTGTGATGAGGCGTGTAATGATTCTCGTCTCGTGTAAAGGCGGCTGCAGGTGCCGTGCAAAGCGTCGTCAGGTGGCAGCCCTATTTTCCTTCCTCCCCACCTCCGCGACTGGGGGAAGGAGGAGGAGAAGAAGGAGGAGGGAAGAGTGCAGGGGGCCTCTTGTGTCATCCAAGGCAGCCTCTCCACTCCGCCTCCCTCCCCCGAGGCCAGTGTAAAGCAGTCGCTGCGTAGGTAGGATTTTGAAAATAGAGCCCCGGCCTTTCCACCCCTCCTTGCCTCCCACAAACCGACGACGCAGCTTCCCTGCTTCTTCCAGCCTCTCTCCCATCCCACTCTCCCCACACTTACCTCTCATGCCCAACCCTTTTTTTCTTCCCATCCTCCTTTCCGGCTCATTTTCTCTACCTTGCTACTGAGGGTTCTAAGGAAACCTCTGAGTTAGATTTATAATGACAAACCCATTAGCAGATCGATTTTGTAGTTGGTAGTTAGTTTTCAAAAGCGATGAGCATAGTAAGAAGTCGGTGAGAGAATAAATTGCAGGATGGGGTCTGGGTTGCTGGGGTTGTTGAGCTGGCTAGTGCTGGGTGCGCTAGGTAGCGCCCAAGCCTCTGTGGAACTCAACTGCATGTACCTCGGCTACCCCGACCTGGAATGGGACGGTAGTCGCCGCCTCCTCTTCTGGGTCTCGATAGAGATAGGCAAAGTGGTGTAGGAAAGGATCGGACAGATGTGCTGACGGAGAAGACGTTCAACCGAACTGTCTTCGCCGACGGCGCCAAGTCCATCGTCTTCTTCAAGTTTCTTCCCTCCTCTCATTCTCCTCTCTCTCTCCTCTAAGGAGTATATTTGAGCGATATCGAGTCCGACGACGACGAATGGGATCAGTTCGAGTGCTTCCTCCAGGTACTCCTTTATTAACGTTCCCTCCTTCATTCACACTGCTTCATTCACTTTACCCATAACAGCTCTCCGCCCAGCCCCTGGAGAGGAGAGGCTACAAGACCTTCGTCGTCAACACCACCAAGGAAGTCCGTCTGCGCAAGCAAGAGGGTTTAGTCATTATCTTTTCTCACATCGTTGAAGAAAGAAAATTATTTCAGATGTGGAGGACGACGAGGACACTGTCCATGTGTACAAAGACGGCTATCAAATCGAGTATTTCGGCATTCGCGAACCCGAAACTTTCCTCTCCTGGGTCATGGAGGTTAGAATCTTTGTTGCTTTCTTTAGACTGTGCAAAAAATACAGCAATGTAATAAAATTAGAAATCCAGCTCTGCTCTTGGAATACGGTTGAGCAAAAGGCGTCCTCCACTGGATTCCGCAATATTCCTGCAATGATAATAGATTTTCTATGCGGGGCAACTGGGCTAGAGGCTTGGGGGGACTTTGAGCAGAGCGTGGGGGGTGAGTAGTTGATCTGGGGCCTGAATTATGAGGTGTAGATGGAGGGGGCCAGGTCTCCTTGGCAGGGCATTGAGGAGTAGCTGAGCGAAGGCGCAAAGCCCCGCATTGCTCACTCCAGCTACGGCCTCAAGTTGCTCATTGCTCATTCCAGCTACGGAATGTTGAAGCTGGCTTTAGGCGTTAGTGACTTAGTGATTGGTCTAGCAGTGAATGAGGGCGGACCTGAAGACAGAGGGAGGTTAGCCTGTGCAGTCCGTCTGCCAGCACCAGCAGGGCTTCGTCACGCAGTTCGCAATCGGACAGCCACAGAAGCCTGGAAAGCCACAAAGTGAAAGCAGTGAAGAGGGCCAATGGGCTAGTGAAGGGGCACCTTAGCTGACGACAGCGGTTGACGATGCGGAAGAGAAGGGATAGATTGGCTTGCTGCCGCTGTCCTGTACTCATGCGCCCGGCCCAGGAGCCCAAACGCAGCAGCTCCAGCTTCTCCAGTCCTTCTAGTGCGCTCAGGGCTTGCAGAGCCTGTGGAGTGGCGCCAGCGCAGTTGAGTCGCAGTATTCGCAGGCTTTGCCTCAAACCTCCTGTCTTCGACGCCTTTGTTAGAACATCAGAGAGGCACCGAATGGGGGATGGTTCGAGGACGAGGCTGTTGAGCTGGAAGTCCCGACTCTGCAGGGCCAGGCTTTGCAGGGGGTACTGAGCGAGGGTGTCGGGCTCGACGAGCATCCAGCGGAGGTCCAGGTTGAAGAGGGCGGGGGCGGCGCCCATCAGACGGCGGAGGCTGAAGTTGGCCGGCTCTGGCCAGGCGATGAAGCGGAGGCGCTGCAGACAGGGCCAGGCTTTGCCGGCCAAGAAGAGCTCCTGGAACAGGGCCTCCGACTCTGCCCGAGTCTCCCGCACCTCCGTTATGCCTTTAGCAGAGGTGTTGCTAAAGATTGGGACTAATATGAATTGAGGCTACTGAGGCTGGTCAGGGAATGGGAGGGGATGTGCTGCGCTTCCAGCCAGGAGAGTCCCAGATTCTCCACCTCCAGCTGACGCAGGTGGCGAGCCTCTTTCAGCAGTAGGGACAGCTCCACGCGCACTGTCAGGTCTTGCTCCTGGTTGATAGAAAGAGGAAATAGGGATTGGAGAGAGAGGTGGGAGATAGGAACAAGTATTTTGAGGCCAGCAATGCGAAGGGTGGTGATTTTGCGCGGGTCAAAGGCGCGGAAGAAGGCGGGCGGGATGGGGATGAAGCGGCGGAAGAGCTCCAGCTCCGACGGCTGCCCAACCTCCGCACTCAGCTCTGGTCGCAGGCGCAGCTCCACCTCCACTTCTTGCACAGCCTCATTCTCGCCTTCAATTGGCTAGTAGTAGGTGGGCAGTTGAAAGAAGACTAGGGAAGGACTGGCATGAGCGATTAGATGCCGCAGGTGCCTGAGCAAGGCTGGGCGCTGAGGGCAGGTGTAGGCGAGGTTGAAGTGGAGGGAAAGGCGTGGGTCAGTGGGTTTGGGTGCGGCCTTTCGCAGGGCAGCGCAGAGAGCCGCCCGTGTACCACTCTGCAGCCAACAGCTTACCCTAGGCCAAGTTGGGGTAGTGAGGCTGCAATTGGTGCTTGCCTGGTAGTGACTGAGGTGGAAGTGAAGCTGAGCTCTCCATGATTGGAGCAGGAGCCGACGCCAGAGCTTGCAGACCAGCTGTAAGCTCTATTTTTGTTCACTTTTCTTGAGTTGAGGTTTGATGAAGACCTCTAGTGCGACGCGGTCGGCTATGCGGAGGTAGGTGAAGATATGGCGAAGGACGTCGTCGGGAAGGTGAGCGAGGCGCATGCTGCCGTGCCTTGCTTCCAGACAAGCTTTCAGCAGACCGCCCAGGCTTCTCAGTAGCTGCATTGCCGTTTGGGGAGCCAGCAGATTGCACAATGAGGTGTCATAAGGAGCAATGAGGATAGATACACAGGCGATTGTGTGTAAGCAGGTAAAAAAGTTAAAAGGGCCTTGTGTGCACTGAATGCTGATGGAGCAGGGTTTGGGGGGCGTGAGGGCTTTGAGGGGGCAGGGCGGTGCCTGCCCCTATGCAATGCCTATTCAGCCTCGCCCTCCTACTCGCCACTCCGTATTTCTGCCGCCCCTTCTCCTTTTGTACGAATCACCTTCAGTAGCCGTAGCACTATAAGAGGAAGAAGCAAAAACATGGAGCGGTGAGAAGGCATGAAAAGGCAAAGAAATGAAGAGAGGCGGTTGCAGATTCCCGACGACCCGTTGTCGATAATCAACGACAAGGATGACAAGGAGGAGTTCGATGACCTGGATGATGAGGTTGTGCGGGTGATTGGCTGGTTCGAGCCCGGCTCCGACGCCCTGGAGGAGTTCGAGGAGGCCGCCGAGGAGTTCATGGGCGAGGTCGAATTCTTCGCCGTCGTCGACTCCTACTGGCACCCCCTTCTTCCCTTTTTTCCCTACCCCCATTTACTCACCCCAATCCTGGCAGGGCTCGTCGAATGGGTCTGGAGCACGTGGGCGATGTGGAGATGTACCGCCCGTTCGAGAAGGAGCCGATTCAGTGCCCCGACTTCGCGGACACAGAGGAGGAGTTCGAGGACTGGGTGGAGGACAACATGGAGCCGGTGATGATGAAGCTCTCCAAGGAGAACTACTACAACGTCTGGAAGGACCCCGAGGACAACGAGCACATGATCGTCGCCTTCGCTGACGACGAGGAGGAGGAGGGCAAGGCCGTCAAGAAGCTCCTCAAGGCACTCGCCAGGGACAACGCCGAGCACGCCGGCAGTCTTGAGATCATCCTCATCGACCCCGACGAGTTCCCTCTCATGGTCGACGCCTGGGAGGACATGTTCGACATCGAGATCGAAGATGACGACCATCCAGTCATCGGACTCATCGACATTGAAGACGTTCCTCCCTCCCTTTCCTTCCATCCTTCAGCAAATGAAAAAGCTTTCAGCAAGAGGGCATCTGGTTCGACATGTCCCAGCTGAACCTGGACGAGCCGAATCGACACCGAGACACGAACCTGGAAGTCCTCCAGACCTGGCTCGACCAAATCCTCAACGGCTCCATCTCCCTGGACGATGGTTTGCCTTGCCTTTTCAGCAGCAGCTATAGTACTAGCTCTGGTAGTGATCAGCGCTTCTGGGGGCGTGTGAGGCATGGGCGTGCTTGGTGCTGTAGATTACTGGGAGCTGGAGCGAATCCGTGCCCGTCTGGCCCAATTGGCCGAGGGTAAGAGGCTCCTCCGACCTCCCTTCCCTCCTGCTTCCACTCCTACTCCTCCTAACGCCTCCGCCACTCCTCAATCTCTCCTCCCACCCCACAACGCTTCCTTCCACCCCATCGAGCCCCTCCTCACGCCCTCCCTCCCCAGCCCCGTCAGCCTGCCCAAGAAACGCTACATTCCCACCACCCTGCGCACCTGTCGCCGGAACAATCTCCAGGCCTGCGGGCCCATCGAGTACTACACCGTCCGCAACCCCGAACTCATGTACTTCGTCGTCATCTTTGCCATCCTCCTTCGCGTGGCTCTCATCGCCGCCAGTCATAGCCTATTCATCTTCATCGAGCGCCGCCTAGAGCACTGGCAACGACGCTGGCGCCTATTCTACCTACGCTTTTGCGCTTTCTTTCGCCTGCGCTGAGTTCTCCTCCATTTCTCCTCTATGGCCTATAGTTGCGGGTGCCTATCTCTTTGCCGCCGGGTGTTGTTCTCTTTCTGGCATTCCCTGTGAGTGCCAGGGCTTTGTGCCTGTGTATGCGTGTCAGTGTGGTTGAGCTCCTCCAATCATCGCCGTCCTCATCACGCTTTCTGATATCGCTAAACCTGTATTCAATGGAAGAAATAAGAACAGTGGAATGAAAAAACGTCGTTGTTCCAGACGACGATGACGATGATGACGACGATGATGATGACGATGACGATGATGATGAGCCAGAGCCCGTCCCTGTTGCTCGCAAATATCGCAAGCGCCAATAGGCTCAAGGCGCGCATTCCCCAACATCTCCCAACATCACCCAGCGCACACCCAACTCCTGCAGGGCTCAGACTAAGATGACACCGGTTTCTCCTTCCCTTCTATTCGCGAACGCTGTCCTCTAGCCTGTCACAAGCTTTATGCGACTCTATAGAGGCTTCTAGTAGCATCTGCTGCTTTCTGCTCAGTTCAGCCCTGCCTACGTTTTCTCTCCAGTTCAAATGGTCGCCTTTTCTGCCCCGCTTTCTCTTCCAACCTATGCTCATTTGTGATTCGCCACAGCTTTACCGCATTTCTATTTCTAGCCTAGATTATTCGCTAGCTCATACTTTTCTTTTTCTGCCTTTCCTCAATAACTAATCAGTTCTTCAATAAAATGATGGAAGAACGGTAAAATATTCAGAAATGAAAATGCAAAACAACGCTATTATTGAAAAAATAATGGAGGCAGTAAAAACTATGCTCTGACAAGATGAGGTTGGGCAGGAAGGAATGGGAAGATGAAAAGAGAATATGAAATGCAATCTCAATCAATGTCGGTGGTGCGGAGAGCGTGGAGGGGCTTGGGTTTGCAAGAGGCTCGGTGGTTGGCAGAGTCTCTATGGACGCAGAAGTCGCCGCAGTAGTAGGCCTCCCCACAGTCCCCACAAGCCATGCGCGCCGCCCGGTTGCAGTTGACGCAGTACTTCGTCTCCCCGCCCCCGCCCCCAGCCACACTCCTTCCTCCCAAACGCCCAAGCTCCGACTCCTGTTTCTGACCCTCTCTTCTCTCCTCTCTTCTCTCCTTCTCTCACCTGATTGCGAATGAGTTGTCGAAGCTTGTTGAGCTCCGCGGCGTTGGCGGCCTGGGTCTGGGCGTAGAGCTGTTGGAGGGCCCGCTCGCTCTTGCTTTTTGCCAAGGCGACCATGGACTTCAGCGAGCTCAGCTCCACCTCCAAGCTACCCATGGCCTGCAGTTGTCCAGCCATTAGATGTAATGGGGCTAGAAGGAGAGAGAGGACCTCTTCGATGACATTCCACTGTTCCGTGAGCTCGGGCGAGATGATGGTGACGTTGGAGGTGGTGGAGTGGGTGGGGGCAGAATGAGCGGCGTTGGAGTGGCTAGGGGCAGAGGGAGAGGCGGAGGCGGTGTTGCTCTGCTTGCTGCTGCCTTGCTGCTGACCGCCGAGAAGTGAGAGTGGAGTGTAGCCGAGCCTAAGCGGCAGGCCATTCCCACCACTCATGTCTTTTTTCACCGGTATGTAAGCCACCTCAACTACCGCAAGCGCTCTATGCGCCTAAACACTGATTTGGACGGGAAAAAAACCTTGTGAGCAGTGGGCTGCTTGGAAGGGGAAACACTGAGCTTGTAGCTGCTGTTGGAGGCAGACTTGAGTTGACTGGAGGGAACCAGAAGCGTGAGTGTCTGTCCGGTGGAGGTCTGGGCTTGCATGATCTGGAGGCGGGAGCAAAGTTTCCTAGCGATTGGCCAATGAGAGGAGAGTGAACTTGAGTGCCGCTCTGTGGCTGAATAATGCGCAAAGTGCCGCCGGGACTCTTCGTCACCAACTGTTGTGCTCCTCAATTTTCATCTTCCTCATCACCATGAAAGATGGAAACCGTTTCCCCCTTACTCGAGCTGGATGCCTGCAGTTCAGTTTGGCCACTGGAGGCTCTTTCTTTGGACACCTTGAAATTTGGCGGATGATAGAGTTGGGAAAGGGCGGTATTGGGAAATGAACCTGGAGGCGTATCTGCTTGAGAAGAGGCTCATGGATGGGCCCTGCTGAGGAAGGGTCGGCGGAGCGAGAGGAGGAGAGGTTGCGCATGGGTCGAGTGCCGGGGAGGAAGCTGCTGGTCTTCCGCTTGATGTCGTGCAGGCGGACCTCCCCGTCCGACTCTCCGTTCCAGCAGGCGGAACAGGTGCAGGACACCGCATGCACCTATCACCATCACTCCTACTCACTCCTACTCACCCACTCTCAGGTAGGCGGGCTACTTTGAGGACGTCGAGCTCGATGAGCTGGAGCAAGGGCCGGCCTTGGAAGCGAATGCTGCGCTTCCAGTCCTTGCACTGCGCACGTCCCGCGAATGCCTGTCAGAGCAGGGAAGGTGAGGTAGGATTCTACTAGAGAGGGAAGAAGTTGGGAGGTGACCTCAAATTCGGTGGGCGTAAAAGTCTGTCCGTAGCCTTCGATGCATTTGCCGCGATTGCCGCTGCCGAATCGATGTAGGTGTAGTTGGCCGCTGAGCTTCTTGCAGGTGACCTCCATCACCCCGCTCTTCATGGCCGCCGCCACCTGGTTGTTCAGCCACTCCACCGTCCCTACGTCTCCCGCCTCCTCACCATCCACCGATTCCGATCCCCCCTCCCCTAATCCGCCCCCCGACAATCCGCTCGTCTCCATCTTCACGCCCTCCAACCCCCTGCTTCCTTTGCTTCCCTTCTAGTAGAGGGGATGGGTGACCTGGAAGTCACTGCTGTCCGGTGCTTCCATGGTGGAGATGGTAGAGTTGGACTCCTCCCCGCCTCCCGTCCTTCCCGTCTCCAGCCGATAGCTGCTCGTCGCCTCCGACTCACCCTCCCCATCCTCACACACCCTCTTCGCCCCACTCACCTCACCTTCCCTGCAACTATTCTCCTATCTTCACAACACATCCAGTAAAGGTGGAGGCAAAGAAATGAGTGGGAAAGCGGAGCTGACAGTGGCTGTGCGGCGGCGAGCTGGGTTTCCAGGGAGGGAAAGGCGGCGTCCTCCATCCTCGCCTCTCCTCGCCTTTCGTCTTTCGCTCCCCAACCACCCAACCACTGCACTCCCCAACCCCCGCCTCTCACTATTGATCTCTACTCGCTTCGCAGCGCACGCTCGCTCCCCTACTCTCGCCTTTCCCTCCCCCAACCTCCACTTGTCTACGGTACTGCCTCAATCTGCGCAATATTCGCTAGTTCGTCTTTGAAAAATAGACGAGATCATTTGAAAGCATAATATTGCTTGTAATTTTATACAAAATTGTGTTATTAGTAACATTTTGTTTTTTGACCAACTCTTTACTATCAAGTGAAGCTGAGTTATTATTTGTAAAAAAAAACGATTTTCCGTTCTTCAAAATCTTGAAAATTGTTTTAATTTCAATATCATAACTCAATTTTTCGACAACGGCACGGCAACGGCAAATTTTCACGATTTCCAAGAACGGAAAATCGTTTTTTGTCGTTAAATGGAAAAATTTCGAGTTTTGCCCACTTATATAAGTTTTAGGATTTTTTTAGTTTCGAAAAATAATATAAAAAAGGGGTCAAAATTTTTGGGAAACCATGTTTCTGAGATATTTGACCTTCTCAGTAAAGCTCTCTAAATTACAGTTAAAAATTGAATGCTTGATGTCATACCGGGGGGTAGCACTAAGTCTTCGCCTTTTTTATTTTGCTTGGTTACATCTCATCTGCTTCCTATCCATGAACTTTATAAATTGGCCACAGTGTGGCTATATTTCCCTTTTATGTTGCTGTAAATGCCTGTTATGCAATATCATGCCTAAAGTGGTTTACATTTGAAATATTAACATGAAACAAGGTATTCTCGGCGGTTGCCAAGATGCGCGGCCTCACCTCAAGACACCACCTAGATGAAAATGCATGCCAAACTTCAACAGATTTCAGTGAATTATACATGTTTCAATTTTTGAAACATCAAGATTGTGGGTTCTTCTTAATTCAAGTATTACTAATTATTTCAAAAATTCATTTTGCCAGCTTTAAGATATTACTTTCACGGACGTACATACCAAAAATCAGCTAATTTCATTTGAAAAACCATGGACTTATGAATGTTCAAATTTTTTAAACATCAAGATTTTGGGTTTTTGACTATAAATCAATAAATAATAAATATTTCAAAATTTCGTCTGGCCAGCTTCAAGATATTACTTAGACGGACGTACCTGCCAAAATTCAACAAAATTCATTGAAAAACCAGTCATTTATGATTTTTCGTATTTTGAAACATCAAAAAATTGAGTTTTGGGTAAAAATCAAAAAATTTCGCAAAGCCCTAATAATGGTGCCAAGGCATCACCAAGGCGGACTCTCATGCAAAAAATCAGCCAATTTTGTCGAAAAACCAGTGATTTATGAATTTTAGTAGTTTGAAACATCAAAAACTTGAGTTTTGGACGAAAATCGAAAAATTACGCCAAGCCCAAAAAATGGCCTGGAGATACCACCTAGGCGGACTTTCATGCAAAAAATCAGCCAATTTCGTTGAAAAACCGCGGAGGCCCGGCCCTGGACAGACATATATATATACTAGACTAAAATGCTACAGCATGCAAAGCTTATGAATTTTCAATCATCAAAAAGATCAAGACTAGTTGTAACACAATCGTGGTTTATTTCGACTCAAATTGAGGCCCATTTTGAGCGAAAATTTTATCTGGTCCATTGCATCAGTATTGGTTCATCTAAAAACTCCACTGGTCATTCATAAGCAGGCGGCAATTTATGGCAGTAGCATATTCGATTTTGTTTTTCCTTTAATCTATATTTGCTTTAAGAATTAGTTTTTTGAACCTTATTAGGTTATTTTCAAGCCTCGAAAAAAAATTTATAAATTAAAAAAAAACTTTATTCACATTAAAATGAAAATTTGCATATTTCAAACTACTGCTAAATTTTATTTTACCTTAGCTCATTTAAAATTATTTTACCATTGTTCAATTTTTGTTACACCTTATTTATTTAAAATTTGATTTTATTACAGGTACAAGTTTAGCAAACTAATTTTATTTAATTTTATGGCATTAACCGGATTGTTAAATTTTATTATCTTTAATTATTATCTTTGTCTTTAGTTTATGTCCTTTTTATGCCAAAATTGCCGCCTGCTTATGAATGACCAGTGGAGTTTTTAGATGAACCAATACTGATGCAATGGACCAGATAAAATTTTCGCTCAAAATGGGCCTCAATTTGAGTCGAAATAAACCACGATTGTGTTACAACTAGTCTTGATCTTTTTGATGGTTGAAAATTCATAAGCTTTGCATGCTGTAGCATTTTAGTCTAGTCATGATCTTGGTCATGTGGAAAACATTTTATTTACCACATGAACAAGACTAAAGTGTGCCACATGAACAAGACTTTAAGAGTTTTGTTTTACTTTTAAATTTTTTGATTGGGAAATTACTCTATGCTTTTGTTCGAAATGTCTACAATTTTCACTCTCCAAATGTCCAACTCTCCTAATTTCAATAATATTCGCCTGCACAGGCTTAGATGGAATTCACTCCTATGACAACCTGAGCATCAATTAATAAATGAGGGCAGCGGAACATCTAAAACTGCGCAGTTTAGGTGCATTGAAACATCAGGTAAATGGGTAGACGACAAAAATGGGCAAAATCTCTTTCACAAATGCGAATTGATTGAGAAATTTTGCCAGGAAACTTATGCCACCAAATAAATCACCAGATAGGCCAGAAAATTTCCTAAAACACGTAATTCTTCGATTTTTGAATTTCGCTTTTGTTCTAAAATGAGAACACTTCAAAGTTAGCAATGTCCTGTTTTTGAGCGTTTTTTGGAGGTTTTTTGGAGATTTCTAAAATTCTAAGGCCAAATTCAAAATTTTAAGATTTTCGTCATCGGCAGCACCTTAAGAGCTTTCGATTGATATGCATATGTCCATAGTTTTAACCAATATCCAAGGCGCTGAACCTCGGGACATGCAACCACCCAAAAACTCGATCACCCATTCATAACTAGGGCGCTGTCGCGCCCTAGGACTAGTAATATGGGTCAGTGGCCGCGCAACGCGCAGCCACCCTGTTCATTTCTTCACAGCATATGAAATCACATCATTCTTTTTATTTCTTCTTTCAAAAGCAATGAATCGAGTCTGTTGATCCCAGGCATCAATAATATTTGCTGAAATGAAATTAATTTTATATCTCAACAAAAGTCAAAATGTTAAATTCCACCAGTTTTGGAAGATTGGAACATCCACTTATCAGAAATGCAAGTTAAAAAGATCTATGACTGTTAGCCTCGCACACAGTCAACTTGACCTCTGGAATTGAACATCTGCATATTCTTACTTATGAATATCTTGCAGCATCAGCTCACTGAGTAGAGCCCAAATCGCGAAATTGACTTCACTCAATGCAATTTTTCAATATTATTATTTGTAAAATGTGAAAAAGTAAATACATGATCTTAAACACAATTGTTTTGCCTTGAATTGAAAAAAAAGTCCGACAAGAAAAGTCAAAAATTGGATGAGCAAGCAAGTTTCAAAGTTAAAAATGGCCAAAATTGAGAACGTTTTCAATCACAATTTTTTTCAATGGAAAAATGGCGAGGACTTCCCTACATATGTTAAAGAACTCACTGAGATCTATCCAAAAAACTATCATGTGCCACGTAATATGGGTCAGTGGCCGCGCGAAGCGCGGCCACCCTTCTCATTTCTTTAATTTTTCCTATTCTTTCCACCCTTATCATTTATTTATTTTTATTGCTATACATTATTGCTAAACATAACAAAGATTACTTAAAAATATTGTTCAAAACCATCAAGTATTTAACTTTAGTTCAGCAGAGTACACATCAATAATCGATGAGCTTCTGTGCTTCGAGAATAAAGTACCTGATGATAGGTACTATTGAGGGAAAGCTTCCCTATACCCACACAGTTAAGCAGAATATGCAAAATCGGCCAGTGCTAAAACTGATTTCTGATGCCAGAAACCATCTATTTTAAAAGGAAAACACCTCTGTACTATATAAAAAAATGAAACATCAGCACCCTGGTTTGCCATTTTACCTTTAATCAGAATACCTAAAATGCGGATCCAGTTTGAACAGACGATTTTTTTATAGCTGACGGAAAACCAATAACTGATGGCTGATCTGAATAAATCAGTTCGTTCGCATTTTTTTAAGCCCAAGAATGACTTTCTAGCTGCCTCCTACAACCCACAGCAGCCGTTAACAAAAGGTCACTTTTGGCCCCCTGTGTTATAGCAAATTCAATTTTGCATATCAGCCCCACTCCCCATAATGAAGAGCTTTCCCTCCATGTTATAAATGATCGATACACCTCCATGTTCTGTGTATGCTGCTGCTCAGCTATGCATACGAACGCTTTCATAGCAATCAGTGCTGCTTTACTCTGACTACTGCAGCCATCCTTACTAATCAATGCCTTGAAACATCAGCACCCTGAGTAGAGCTCAAATCGCGAAAATTGATTTCACTCAATGCGATTTTTTATTAAAATAATTTTGAAAAGTTGAAAAAGTAAATGAAAGGTCTTAAACAGAATTATTTTGCCTTGAATTGAAAAAAAAGTCCGACAAAAAAAGTCGAAAATTGGATGAGCAAGCAAGTTTCAAAGTGAAAAATGACCAAAATTGAGAACGTTTTCAATCACAATTTTTTTCAATGGAAAAATGGCGAGGACTTCCCTACATATGTTAAAGAACTCACTGAGATCTATCCAAAAAACTATCATGTGCCACGATTTGATTAGAAACCATACGGCGCCAAGGCCATCCCGAAAATAGCATCACCCGTATATAATAAGATATATATATGCGGACAGATGGACGCAAAAATGGGGTAACTGCTTAAGCGGGCCTTGGCCGCCCGCCCGCTTCGGGCAGGGCGCCGAGCTCCTCCGGCCTCCGGACACAGGTGCTACGGCCCCTACGCTTCGCCTAGCATGCTTCGCATGCTAGGCTATGCTCCGGGGCCTCCGCACCCATGCCCTCCGGCCTCCGGAGCTCTGACTGCCCTGCCCTCCGCGGCAGGCGGCCTTCGGCCGCGCAAAAAAAGGTTTGTCAGAGGTGGTTTGATAAGTTACAGGGGATAAATTTGATAAATTTTACATTTTCTGCCATTTCTCCGTGAGCAATACAGATATTTTAAGACACAGAATCTGATAGCCTCGAGATGGCCTCTATTAGAGGAATTCCAGATTTGAAAAATGAAGTTTCTCTGATTTGAACGACTTTGTGTCACAATCCAAGGCAATTTAGTTCTCATCTCTGTGCCCCAGCCATTTCCCAAAAAACGGTTTTGTTGACCGGATATGGTCACTTTTGTAACATGCACTTTTTTGGGCCTTTGAAACCTGCAATTTCAGTTTTTAGAAAATTTTGACAAAGAAATTTTAGATAAGTGTGGATCATTATATATCAATCGATAGGCAATTTGGAAACAAAAAAGGTGGCATACTTGAATTTTGCCATAAATTGTTCTGAAAGACGTAATTTTGAAAAATCGAAAATTTCGCTTTTTCAATTTTGGCACAAAAAAACTGATAACTCAAATTTGAGTGGTTCTGCCAAGGGGTAGACCATAACCACGTTAAAATTCAGATTCTTGTGGTCATTTTGATATATAACTCGTTAGATTTTGGTCTGACATCATCAGGAATTTTTTCGATTGAAAATTTGCAGTCAACATTTGGCCCTATGTTAAAGCATAGGCAAAATTTCCGGAAAAAAATTGTTGTCTCAGATTTCCATTTTTACAGCCTAAATATCTTCTTTAGGGTCCAATACACCCGACTGAAACATTGGTTTCCTTTGTTTTAGTTCAAAATTGGTAAATCCTGAATCGCCTATTTCCTATGCTTAAGCATAGGACTTCCTAGGCTTCAACAAATATTTCTCTGTAGCAGCTGAACGGCTAAGAATTGCACACAAGACTTGAATTTTTTTGTTCACAATTCATATATTCTGATTCTAAATCTGTGCTTACTTTTCAGATTGGTAAAGAAACCACCCACTTGCCCTTTTGAGTGGCAAATTTTCATGTTTTCAACAAAGAGCGTCAATCAGTTTGTGGCGCTAGCAGCTGAACTGTTGAGAATTGAACAGACGACTTAAGTTTTTTTGTTCACAAATTATATGTAACGATTCCAAATATATGCTTACTTTTTATGTTAGTTGAGAAACCACGGACTTGCTTTTCTGCCCTCTTCTTTGAATGGATGTGAGTTCATCACTCAAAAGGGCAAGTGGGTGGTTTCTTTACCAATCTGAAAAGTAAGCACAGATTTAGAATCAGAATATATGAATTGTGAACAAAAAAATTCAAGTCTTGTGTGCAATTCTTAGCCGTTCAGCTGCTACAGAGAAATATTTGTTGAAGCCTAGGAAGTCCTATGCTTAAGCATAGGAAATAGTCGATTCAGGATTTACCAATTTTGAACTAAAACAAAGGAAACCAATGTGGCAGTAGGGTGTATTGGACCCTAAAGAAGATATTTAGGTTGTAAAAATGGAAATCTGAGACAACAATTTTTTCCGGAAATTTTGCCTATGCTTTAACATAGGGCCAAATGTTGAGTTCAAATTTTCAATCGAAAAAATTCCTGATGATGTCAGACCACAATCTAACGAGTTATATATCAAAATGACCACAAGAATCTGAATTTTAACGTGGTTATGGTCTACCCCTTGGCAGAACCACTCAAATTTGAGTTATCAGTTTTTTTGTGCCAAAATTGAAAAACCGAAATTTTCGATTTTTCAAAATTACGTCTTTCAGAACAATTGATGGAAAAATTCAAGTATGCCACCTTTTTTGTTTCCAAATTGCCTATCGATTGATATATAATGATCCACACTTATCTAAAATTTCTTTGTCAAAATTTTCTAAAAACTGAAATTGCAGGTTTCAAAGGCCCAAAAAAGTGCATGTTACAAAAGTGACTATATCCGGTCAACAAAACCGTTTTTTGGGAAATGGCTGGGCCACAGAGATGAGAACTAAATTGCCTTGGATTGTGGCACAAAGTCGTTCAAATCAGAGAAACTTCATTTTTCAAATATGGAATCTCATATTTTGAGCCTATCAAATTCCGTCTCTTAAAACCAATTTAGCACAATGTATATGGATATTGGATCTAAATTCTGACCAATTTATAGTTTGCTATGATAAATTTTAGACGAGTAATAAGCATTTAAAAAAGGCGAAGACTTAGTGCCCCCCGGTAATTGAATGCTTGATGTCATAGTGAACTTTTTAAAAGCAACATCAAGGATCAATCATTGCAAAAACGCCACAATAAGGTCACAGTACCAAACACAAGAAAGCTTTGTTGATGGCATGGCAAGGCACTAACAATATTTGTCCATCACAACTTCTCCGTATCG
>JASANA010010465.1:0-28592 GCA_030248095.1 Ptycholaimellus sp. GST1_10 | reverse complement strand
GCCACTACTCCTGGGCTTAGAGAAGTCTAGATGCAATGTGAAGTATTTTTAGCCAATAATAAAATTTCAATTTTTGGGAGCAATTTCACACACAATGAATTAGTTAGCCAACGGATGACTTTTTTTTATCTGATTAGAGTCTTGTTTTTGCTGCCAGCATCGGCATTGAGCTCAACAAGGATTCGGATGCAACATTAATTTGCATAGGTAAAGTTTATGATTGTCCCTTTCCTAGGCTGCTAGTCCTTGTTCCGAAGAAAATAAGGGATAATTTTGCTTACCGATATTCGTGCCAGGAAGTTACAATAGAGAACACTTCAGAAAAAGGCGAGTTTAAAATTGCTCGAAGCTCTAGCGAGGGAGGTGAGCGAATATAAGCTATGTCCGTTTATTGCTAGAGACTATGTCGATAGTCATTGGTTTGGTAGGAAACGCTCGTTTGTCAAAGGCATTTATCATGGCCTTCACCTTAGTCCTCGTTTATGCAAGGTTACAGGCATTGGTGGGAGGTTGTCTGAAAGCTAAAAGATTGTCAAAGCTTCGCTTTCCCGTGTGAAATAAGATGACATGGCGAAATGTAAGAGCTTCAAGCTTCTTGGTGCGTTACACGTGAATAGAAGTCTCTGAGCAACCGAAATAAATGACATAGGGCTTAGATGCTGGAAGCTTCTTGTGGGGAAATCTGAGCATATGAAGCTTCTCATCTGACAAATACAGGAAGGTGAAAAAGACAGCTTTGAAAAGGCATAATGTTCCGCCACATCACCTCTGTCCGCATGGGGCTTTGATGGATAGGCTCCGCCCTGCCGCTGCCCCCACCCCCTCCTAACCAGCTAGCGCCTCCCACAAGCCCTCCCCTCCCACACCCGCCCCTCCCACACCCGCCCTCCCTAAGCCGTCTTGCTGTCACCCATGCTAGTCTTTGCGCCAAGAAGGGGAACATTTGAGCCCTTTGCCAATCCATGCGCTTTCTTGTCTCCCCTCGTGCTGTTCACGCATGCGGTGTGCTATTCGCACTCGTCCACATGCGTCAGGCAAACAATGTCTGAGGTCCCTGAGCGCACTTGTTGCAGCGACGTGGTTCTGAGAAGGGGCAGGGGTTCATGGGTTCAAGGGGCAGGGGGAATGGGGGAGTGGCAGGGGATAGATAGGGGGGTTGGGGGGAGGGAGGCGGGACTAATTGCCAGGCTGGGCGTCCGCTCTTTCCACGCCTTTCTTCTGGCGCCCTTCCTGTGTGCCCCGCCTACTGCTTGCCTGGGCAAAGGCTGTTTTGTAGGGCTTGGCTGGACTGGGGTGGGGGGAGGGGGGGAGGAGGGAGGTGGGTAGGAGAGGAGAAGTGTTATCAGTGCGAGTGGTGAGCGGAGCCAGGCTCTCTTCCGCTCTGCGCCGCCGCCGGCCCTCCCGCTTCTTCGATATCCATTTTCCGCGCACACGTCCATCTCATTTTGCCACCCCGCCAGCCTTTCCCGCCCTTTCCGACTTCACTTCCCACACTCCAATCCCCGCCCTCCTTTTCTCCATCCTCCCCCCTCACCCTCCCACACCCGCCCCCGCAACTCCCACCCTTGGCCGCCGATTTGATTAGGCCGCTCTCCAAGTTCAGCATAGCCTCCTTCCTTCCCGGCCTCAGCCCCAGACCACCTGCAGCCCTGCTGGGCTCTCACAGTTTCCCGGCTTTCTCTCACTTCCCATCTTTTTTGCAGCTATACAGAAAGCGTAAAGACAACTGAGGACAAGAGGGAGGAGCAGTCCTGCTGCCATGGAAGTGATAAAGGTCGTGTGCCGCTTGTTAGTGAAAAGGAAGAATGAATAGGGTTTGAAGGTGGGGAGTGTTCGACGGCTGCGGCGTAAGTCGCTGTGGGGCACGGAGCGGTGGGCGGAGGGTCACCTGAGTCTGGTGCACGACCTCAAGGCGGAGGAGCCAGCGCTCTCATACCTCCTCAACATCCATACTAGTGACCTCCTGGCCGCCCCCAAGTACCGAATCCCGCTCGTCCACGTATGCCCTCCCCTTTCTGCTTCCTTTGCCGGACAGTCCACCCACTCCAGTCTAGTGGATGGGAGGGGGGATGTTTGGAGGTGGCAGAGTCCATGCGCTTCGGGCTGGCCTGTCTGGCGTTCGGGCAGCCGCCGTGCATGAACGGACTCTCCGGCCTCCGCGCCTCCGTCCGCTCCCGCCCCTTCCGCTTCAACCGAAAGTCCAGCAGCTCTGTTGAGGTCTCTTTCCCTTCACGCTCCTCCCTCCACGCTCCTTACACGCCCCTCCCTCCCTGCTCCTTTCATTCCCTTTGCCCGTCTACGCTTCAGAACCTTCGTCATCGGCTGTTCTCGGTAAGCGTCTAGCTTAGCCACTTGCACCCAACACCAGCCAGCCTGCCTGCCCGGGGCGCAGGGGAATTAGCTGAGGCCCCAGAGGTCTCCTGCCGTGCCAGCAGAGACCAGCCTCAAGCTCACTCCCCACCTCTAATTGGAACGGGCTCCCTTTCATTAGCCTTCGCCCTACTCCACCTCTTTCTTCCTACTTTTCCCTCCCACGCACTCCCTGGAGGCTTCTCCGGAATGTCTCGCTTTCGCATAAGGGCAAGCCATGATAGGGATTCTGAGTCTTCATTATTTCTCACCCTTACTTTATGTTCGACAAATAACTAGCTGAAACACAATAAAAACAGATTTCAGAGCATAATAAATGTTAACAAGATGTTTTGAAACGAACAAATGTTAACAAGCATAGACAACGATGTTTTGCAGAAATTATCAGTTCTAGAAGAAATAATCAAAATAATTACGCAGTAGATTCACTTGCCTCATTAGTTGGCAGTAAATGTCAACTATTAAGTTTTAATTGATATTGAAATAAGTATTTGGGAAGATGATGAAAGTAATTTCAGATGGAAACAGCATCATCCGCTTCTTCGTCTTCTTCCAACTCCTCCAGCGGATCTCTTTTCGGTTCTCCTTTATTTCCGAAACCAAATGAGTTCTTACGTAAGCTAAATCAGTCAGAGCTCTAAAGGCCGTAGTTATAGATTTGCAATTTCAAATTTTGGTTCAAATTTTCATGACTACAAAATTATAAAACTTGAGCAATAAATAGAGATTCGAAATTGTAAAATATAAGACATTCTGAGCTGCGCCATCACTGGCGATGACCACTATATGAGTGTATGGACTGGGTTTGTAGAAGAGTGCGAAATAGGGGTGGGTATTGAAGGGACAGAGGATGCGGCATCCATCATCGCCTTCTGGCTGCCCAGCATGGGGGAGGGCAAACAGCCGAGTCTACTCTGGCTCCAGTTCCCCAGCCGCATCGAGTTCATCACTTGGAGGTTCTATCACTTACTTCCTCCTTCTCTACAGCCTAAGGCCTTTAGGAAAGAAAAGGCTGGACTGCATGCTCTATTGCAGGGCTCTGCTGGCCTCCACTCTACGTCTGCTGCGTATGAAGCCTCCAAGGCGCGGGGCCAAGCCGCGAGCTCTGAGCCTCGTCCCCGGCCAGGCCTTGGCCATCAGCCCCTTGGCCGGCAAGAGCGAGGAGGGGCAGGAGGCCACCGGCTCCGATGACGCCGCCTCCGAGGCTCCCAGCGACGACCACCCAGACCTATCCCACTCCTCCTCCTGGGAGTCCCACTGGTCATACCTTCGCTAGGCTCCTCACCCCTTCCCCTCTCCATCTCACACCCCACCCCTTCACCTCTCTGTCTCTGTCTCTTCCTTTTCTCCCCGCGCACCACCCTTACAGCGTTTTCGCTTCACATGTTTTCTCAGCTGCACTCAGTCACAAGTCCAGCCCCATCCCGGTTGGCTAGAACAGCCGCGTGTTTCATTTGGCTTTATGCTCGTTTAGAGCCATGAAGGTGTACATTTTCAGTTTAACTGCCTTTTTACTCGGACTGCATAAGTGAGCACATGTGTCTAGGGATGTAGTTGGCCCAATTAACTGTGATCCCAGTGTCAGCACCATACCTGTGAAAATTAATAAATGTGATTCATTGGAGCGGGGTATTTCTCTAGGCTCTGCTCTTGTCCATACTTCGTTAGACTGTCTCCTTGCCGGTTTCTATTACTCCCGGGTTTTCAAAGTCTATCCTCTGACGCAGTTTTTCTAAATTATTATCCACCGGAGGAGAAGATTTAAATGAGCTATCTCCTTTTTCTTTGATTAAACTACGGCAAAGGAGACGAGGATTTTTGGCCGTGTAATTTGCCCAGTCATAGAATGATACGAATTGTTCCACCTTTCCTGATTATTTGCTTCAATGATTGCAGGACAAAAAGAATCACAAAAAATTAGCTTAATTTTCACTGCCCATAAAGAGCTTTTACATGAAAAAAACAAAAGAAATCCGTGATGACTGTTTGCGACAACTTCAAACGTTGCTGCTTAATCCATACATGTGTTTTTTTGTTTGGTGTTGTTTTTGTTTTTTTTTTTTGTGGGGGTTTTTTTTTTTTGTTTTGTTGTTTTTTTTTTTTTTTTTTGTTGTTGTTTTTGTTGTTTTTTTGTTGTTTTTGTGTTTTTTTTTTTTGTGGTTTTTTTTTGTGTTTTGTTTTGTTTTTGTTTGTTTGGTTTTTTGTTTTTTTTTTGGTTTTTTTTTATTTGGTTTTATTTTTTGTTTGGGCGTTGGTTTTTTTTTTTTTTTTTTGGGGTGTTTTTTTTCTTCTGTTTGGGGTTTGGTTTTTTTTTATGTTGGTGGTTTTTTTTGGGTTTTGGTGTTGTTTTTGTTTTTTTTTTGTTTTTGTTATTTTTTTTTTTTTTTTTTTATTTTTTTTTTTGTTTTTGTTTTGTTTTTTTTTTTTTTTTTGGATTTTTGATTTTTTTTTTATGTTTTTTTTTGTTTTTTTTTTTTTTTTTTTTGGTATTTTGTATTTTTTTTTGGGTTTTTTTTTTTGGTTTTGTTTGTTTGGTTGTTTTTTGTTCTTTTTTTCTTTTTCCTCGCTCCTTACTTGCATCTATGCTTTTTGCCTCATTTGTACATTATCAGGGTCATTACCGTTCATAAACTTTGGCGCCTGCCGCTGAGTGCTTATTTGCGACGATAATGGGGCAGAATATAATGGGCAGGGATCAAACTCCACCAGCTCCCTGCATCATGGTGCGAGGAAAGGGGTCGCGAGTTTCGCTGAGGAAATTCCCTCCGTGTCCGCCCATGGAACTCTGAAAACAGTTTCCTCCGCTTTTCTCTTCCAATCCAGCTTTTGCTCACCTCGCCCATAGCCTGTCGCCCGCTTTCTTGACCGCCACGCTGGGAGCCGGCAAAAAAGGAGGAGGAAGAGGAGGAGGGAGCTGAGGAGGAGGAGGAAGAGGAAGAGAAGGAGGAAGGCGAGGGGAAGGAAGGGCGTGAGCGGCTGGGAGGGCTCATGTGGCGCTGGAAGAGCTGGAGGTGGTCCAGGATTCGCTGGGCGCACAGCTCCTCATCCTCCAGGTCTGCACTCAGATCGCTGCACGAGGAGCCGTCCGCAAAGTAGCTGCAGCCAGCCTCTGTCCTCTCACTCTGGTGAGGAGGGCAAAAGGGAGGAGGGCAACGGAGCGTCGGGGAAGATCTGCTGCAGGCACTGGCAGTGCTGCTGGCACATGGAGGCCATCATCTTCTGCATCCCCGCCTCCTCCTGCATCTGCTCCTTCAGCCCCGACTCCGCCAGCGCCCCCAGCAGCTGCTCAGCATCACAGCTGCAATCCACCATTCAGCCCCTCCTCAGAGAATATGAGGGGGGGGGCCACAATCGCAGGGCACAGGCGGCCCCGTGGAGCTTGTCGTGGCGCGCCAGTTCGGCAGGTAGCGGCGGCAGATCCCCGCCGCGCTGCACCGCGTTCACCACCTCCTTCAATGCCGCCTCTTCCTGAAGAGCCTCTTCGGAGCGAGATTGAGGCTGTGAAAGGGACGCGGAAGAAGTCCAGCTTCATGGCCAGCTTCTCGGGTTCCATGGCCATCCCGTACTCCTCCATCCGCTCCACCATGCACTGGCTCACGCAGTCTCCCATGTCCCTGCTGACCATGTCCCACATGGTTGCCATCATGCACATGGGACCCTGCAGCAGCGCTGTCCCTTCCCCCACTTCCCCTTGGGGAGAAGGGTGGAGGGTACGGTGACGATGTGGTGTTTAGGGATGCGGCCGTCGGGGAAGACGGCACTGAGCAGGTCCTGGTCGCTGCGCCCCATGGACTCCCGCCGCTCAGTCGGGGAACAGGACCTTGAGGCTCCTTTTCATGAGGAAGGGAGGTGGGGGGATTGAAGGTGGGAGGCGAAACTGTTTGAGGATGCCCTCGGCTCGAGCCCAGCGCTCCTGGCTGGGACGAATGCTGCGCATGCCCTTCAGCAGCATCCCCATACCCTGGCTCTCCATCTCACCCATGCACTGACGGATCTGCAGGAGCACAAGGCTTGGGCAGCAGGAAAGGGGATGGGGGGTAGGAAAGGGACCTGAGGATCTCGCATAGCCTCCTGGGGCAGGAAGCGATCGCGGCACTGCATCTTGCACTGGAGCATGGCGGACTTGCTGGCGAACTTCCAGGCCACCACCTCCTTCATCGCCTCCTTGTAGCCAGAGATGCACTGGCTCAGGCCGCTCCTATCATCCGCACCCATCCCCTCCTAGCATTCCGCATCTCTCTTCCCGTCCAAGAGCAAGAAGCATCTCAGCAACCATGGAGGGCACTCTGATGCCCAGCTGCTCCAGGAGTTGCTGGGCAGGGTCGCTGACGCTGGACGGCTCCTCAGCCATCAGCTGCTGCAGCTGCTCCGGCTGAAAGCTCTCTGCCGTGAGGGAGTTAGAGAGGAGTGGTGGAAGGGGAACGATGCGAGAGGCGAGCTCTTCCATGAGTGCATCGTCGGGGAGGCCGTCCCGGTCCTGGTCCAGGGCACCGCCCAGCTCCTCCGCGAACTTCAGCGCCGCTTCCATCTTCTTCGTCGCCCCCGGACCCATTCCCACCCCGCCCCCTCGGCGACCCATTCGCCCTCCCCCACTTCCAGACATCCTCATGGAGCTTCTAGATCCCCCCATCCTAGCCTGCTCACGGTCCATGGAGTGCTGTTGGCCATCCATGGAATGCTGGCCCCCTCCCATGGAATGCTGGCCTCCTCCCATGGAGCGTTGTCCATCCATGGATTCGCTCTGCCAGCGCTCAGCGTCAACGGGCCCACTGACGAAGCGACCGGATTGACTGGCGCCAGAGCTGAGCGGATCTCTGCGGCTCATCTGTGACGGCCCCGAAGAGGCCCCGAACCGCTGCTGTCCAGCTCCAGATCTGCTCCCAGCCAAGGCCCTGTCCTGTCCGCGCTGCTGTTGCTGGCCCGCGCCGCCGCTGCCCTGGCTGGAGGCGGGATTGCGTCGGGCGGCGGAGGCTGACGCGGAGGAGCGACTGCTCTGGAAGCCACGAGCACTGTCCAGGGCGGAGCGGCTGTCCTGCGGGTAGCGCCCCTGCTCGGGGTAGCCTTGTCCAGCCTGCTCAGGATAGCCGGCCGAGTTGAGCTGATCTCTGCGACCCATCTGCTGCCGTTCTGCTGCAGAGCCCTGCTCGGGGAAGCCTCGTCCGCCGGCCTCCGGGTAGCCTCCTCGACCAGCCTGCCCAACTGAGCCGCCCATGGAAGAAGCCTGCTGCGGATTGTAGGCAGACTGAGGGGCGGCGTTGGCCTGGGGATAGTTCTGGCCGCTGCTGCTGCCCAGGAGCTGGGAGGCGCGGCTTTGAAGCTGGTCCACCAGACGCCCGCCAGCCTCCCGCACCTGGCCGGCCATGGAGCCCAGCATTCTCTGGCCGCCCTCTCTGCCCATGCTCAGGTAGGCGTCCGAGTCGCGGGTGCTGCCCTGCGCCATGCCCTGACCGTCCTGACTCTGACCGCTTTGACTGCGACCGCTCTGACTCTGACCGCTTTGACTGTGCGAATCTTGACTGTAGGGGGCTCCAGGCGGAACGCTGCCACGATTGCTGCCGGAAGAGGCCTGAAGATAGGTTTGGCTTCCGAAGGTGTCCTGGCTCTGTCCACGGCCTTGTGCCTGGGATGACTGGGAGTAGGACGAGGGCTGAGCTTGTCCGCTGCTGGATCCGTGAGAGCCTTGGCTGTGGGAGTCTTGTCCGCCCTGCTGGGGGTAGGGGGGTTGGCCCATGGTGAGGTAGGCGTCGGAGCCGCGGGTGCTGCCCAGCAGTTCGCCGGCGCGCCTCTCCACATCCTCCACCAGACGCTGGCCGGCCTGCTCCAGCTCCCTTCCCAGCCCGCCCACAGCTCCACTGCTGCTCTGCCTCATCCCTCCACCGCCCATTCCTCCTCCTCCCATTCCTCCCCCACCTCCCATCGAACCATCCCCGAGGGCTTGACCGCAGAGGAGCAGGAAAGCAGCCTGCAATGAGCCAGCCTGTTTGGTACAAAGAAAGGCTGGATTGGAGGAGTACGAGAGCAGGAGCTGGTAGGCTGAGCATAGTTGGCGGTGGCTGGACTGGCAGGGACAGTAGTCACCTGATGCAGTGCTGGGGCGCTCTCTTATAGGGCAGGCGACGGAGAGGCACTCTGCTGGGGCGCCTCTCAGGGCTGGGGCACAAAGACGGAGGCTAGATGAGAGGTCATTAGGCGTCGCCCGCTTTCACCGCAGCCCAAACGCTTCAATGGCGGAATGAAGAAATTTCCGCCCACACACTCCCTAGGACTGGTCCCTGCTTTCAAAGGCCTTCGTCTTCCTTCCCCTCGCCTTCGCTGCCACGTAGCACCTCTACACCACAGCTCCTTCTCAAAGCTGGCTCTTCTTAGCTTGACCCTGCCCCAAACCCTGCCTCCCATTCTAGCTGAGACAGGCCAAGTTTTCACTGCTCCACTCCAACATGTAAATCGCGATAGCTGAACTCTTCCTCTCCTTCGCTAATAAACTATGCACCATTATGCCACATTCCCAGCACTTCATCCGCAATCCCATCGTAACCAAAGAACATGAACCTTTCCTGTCCTTTTTCTCCTCATCTTTGGTATTTATTAACTTTCATTGTATTGAATGGTCAGGCAGACTGCAATAAAATTTGCCCGCAACCCAACCGAGTGGCAAAAAAGAAACTCTCTCGTATCCGTTATATCAGGAATCGATAGAAGCTTTCCGCTGCGCATGGTTTCTTGTAATATTCAACATGTATTCGAAAATGGTAATTCTTTCTTCTTTTGTTGCGCTTGTGAACATCGTTTTGAGCGTTTTGTTTAAAGCCTATTGTTTGTTCAGTTGCCTTTTGAATTATGACGATTTCTACGACTTGAAAAGTTGCCAAAATTTGTCTTAGATAAGGGTGTCTAGTTTCAAATACGATGAAACGAAGAATGACAAGGTATGATCGGCTGCCGCCAATAGGTGCGCGGCCGTCATGACCTGAAGGTTTGTTCTTCCTCACTCTAGGGACGGGAAAGAGGTAATGAAGTATGATAGGCTTAATGTGACCAAGATGGCTTTCTATTTCACAAAATCTTACAGAGACTGTCCTCTTCATTATCCACTCAGGGAGCTGCACTTTTAACTGTAGAAAATGGTTTCTGACCCTAATTAATAATTTTTAAAAATAAAAATGAACTTTAAAATGCTGCGAATACGAAATATTTTCGAATGTTAGGGCTCTATTTTCGAGGTTATTTGCCCATAAATCCAGAACGAATCATTTTGGCGCCGATCCCAAAAAACGCTCCAAACCACCACCCAGACGGACCTTCATGCAAAAAATCAGCCAATTTCGTTGAGAAACCGCGGAATACTGTTTGTTCACACATTACTAGAGCATTTAGTGGTTTTGAATTGGTAGGTTTTAAATTAATTAGACACTAGTTGCGATTTTGCATGGCTTTGCATGCTACGCAAGACAGCTAGAGAATTCCAAGATAGCTATAGCATCTAGTGTTTTTGAATAGTGCATTAAACCTCCCACCCCATTAAACATCCCTGTTATTATATCCCAATGCCGCACAAAGATGAAGAAGAAGCTCGTTAGAAATGTAGGTACTTGAAACGCGCAGTTTTGGGCCCCTCTACTTAGGAGGATAATGTTGGGCAGTTTGGGGCATCTATATACGCAAGAAGTGACCGGTGCAGTTTGGTTAAGCCTTGGATGATCATTGGGCCAGCAATCCTGAGCCTGATGTTGACTCCCAAAGCTGGAATGTGTCCAGGAGACTTTTGGAACCACCGCGGAGTCCGAGGGGAACTCCTTTGTTCCGCCAACTTTCTGACAGGGGTTTTACTCCTGCTCAGTACCAAGCGGGGAGACTCTTGTCTTCCCCAGTCTGAAAAACGGGGTATTTTGCTCTTTTTGATTCAATTTTTATTATTATCTAGCATTTATTTCGTTAATTAATGTCATTTTTATTATTTTCTTCTGAGTTTATAAATTAAAATCTTGATTTGATTTGCCTTAGTGTGCTATGAGACGCCACTATTGCTCAAGACAGTTCCATTTCACACAGCTTTTGCCAAATTTGAGACATTTATGCACTAAATAAATCAATGCTTCTTAAACTATTTTTCCAGCGAATGCAACAGTCATCAATAACTAATATGGGCAGCATGATTTTATTTATAATAGGAATTCTTAATTTAATTTATGTTACGCTTAATTTGTTATGTACCTTACGTCTCTTGATGGGACAGGTTTTAGAAAATAATAAATAAAATAAATAAAATAAATAATAAATAATTTTCGACCTCTCTGCACATAATGGCACATAATGGGCCAAAGAAAGCACAACAGGTTTTCATTTTCAGCAATGTTATACCCTAAACCTTCATTTTCAATGCTCAGCTCAAAATGCGTTTCCATGACCCAGTTTCGATTTCTTCAATCTTCCAGACACCCTCTCTTGAAACCGCATTAGTATCGTGTCTTATTGCAGACAATGCTACATTGTTTTGGGAATTTAAAATGGTTTTTGAGGCAAACTAATAGTTAAGGTAAGATTGAATAAATAAAAAATTTATTTTTTAAAAAATTGGAATTTTCAGCTACTTATTTTTTACTTTTTCACCATAAATTTTTTGGCCTTTTTCTCAAAATTTTCTGTAAAACCGTGCCACCCCTAAATTCTTAGTTTTCAGATATATTTACTCCTAAGACAACTGCTCTCCATTTTCAAATTAAAAAAAATCCAAAAATTATTATTCTAGTAATAATTTAATTTTTATAATAATTGTTCCGATAAATGCAATTGAGTTATTGTAAACATGGTAAAAGAATTCAATGTTTGCCGCGCACCTATTTGCGGCAGTTAGTAATATGTACTTTGTCTCAGATCCATTCAAAATTATGTGGGTCAAAAATTTTCGGTTACCAATTTACCAACTTTCAAAATGAGCTCTGGCCATGGGCACACCAAACACTGCCTGCGGCCAAACACTACCTCCGGCCATGCCAAACACTGAAAGCAAATCTAGATTTTAATTTATAAACTCAGAAGAAAATATTAAAAATGACATTAATTAAAGAAACAAATGCTAGATAATAGTAAAAATTGAATCAAAAAAGAGCAAAATACCCCGTTTTTCAGACTGGGGAAGACAAGAGTCTCCCCGCTTGGTACTGAGCAGGAGTAAAACCCCTGTCAGAAAGTTGGCGGAACAAAGGAGTTCCCCTCGGACTCCGCGGTGGTTCCAAGGTAGTCTCCTGGACACAGTCCAGCGTTGGGAGTCAACATCGGGCTCAGGATTGCTGGCCCAATGATCATCCAAGGCTTAACCAAACTGCACCTGTCACTTCTTGCCTATATAGATGCCCCAAACTGCCCAACATTATCCTCCTCAGTAGAGGGGCCCGAGAACTTACGTTTTAAGTGCCTACATTTCTAATGAGCTTCTTCTTCCTCTTTTTTGTGCGGCATTAGGATATAACAGGGATGCTTAATGGGGTGGGAGGTTTAATGCACTATTCAAAAACACTAGATGCTATAGCTATCTTGGAATTCTCTAGATGTCTTTCGTACCATGCAAAGCCATGCAAAATCGCAACTAGTGTCTAATTAATTTAAAAACCACCAATTCAAAACCACTAAATGCTCTAGTTATCCTTGAACAATCCAACCGCATATGATTTTACCCATTTCGTGAGCCGGTGTCAGCGTGAAGAATTTTCCGGCCTACTTGGGAGGCTTCTTGGAGATTGAAGCCAGGTCCTTGCAAGCCGAACTTGAACTTGTACTTGTTGACGGATGCCTTGTCGAGCTGGAATCTCGTGAGCTGTCACAAGAAGAAAGGGCAAGAAGGAGGCAGAGCTGACCTTGCACAGGATGACCGCGTAGATGCTCATGGTGCCGGCTTCTGGGAAGTGGTGGAAGAAGTAGTGGCAGTCGTCTTCGAACTGCACCCCTGCCTTGGTGTAGCCGGAGCCGAAGAAGCCGGGCTTCAGCGGGAGCGAGGGCTTTGTCTCCTCCGTCACACCCTTCTCACCCTACTGAGCCAGCACTTCCACTAGGAGAGGGAGACCGAATTTGAGTTCGGAGCGGACGAAACCTGGAAATAGTAGAACGTGGCTTCGGACTGATTGAATAGGCCAACGAAACACTGTTCCTTCCCGAATGTGTGGAAAAATTGAAAGAGCCATCTATTTGAGGTCGCTTTAGTCTTTGTGATATGATATTTTGTGATATAAAAAATCAAACTCGTATATTTTGTGAATTTCTTCATCAAATGCCGCCGCCATCGCTTTTCTTCGCTAAAAGTCAGCCATTAGTAGGATGCCATGCAAATGATTTGCGAGAGAATTTGATATGGATAAATCAGATTTTCCACAACTTAAAATGGGCTGCTTCGCAGTAGTTGGTGGAGGAAATAAACGCGAAATCTTGCACGCCTCGTATTGGTCAAGAAACATTTGGGATTGTAAAGGAAGGCTGACCAATAACGATTCTCAGGCAAAAATTGGCCTTTCCCTACTTCAGTTTGTGGCAATTTGAGGACAAAAGGAAGGTCGCCAGTGATGCGTGAGAAGAAGTAAGCCGCCGTGAATGGGAAGAGGATAGAATCCTGTGAGAGCAGATTGGAAGAATGGCTTGACAAGAAAAGCAGCGAGGAAGCGCCCACGACAACAAAAACAAGGTGAACAGAAAAAGCGCCAACAACACCAGTGATTTCGACGCGTACAGACTAGATGCCACTTTTTTCATCTAAATTGACTTACGCCGAGAGTCCTTATAACACAGAGGAAAGTAAGAATATCCTAGGCAAGCGGTAGAGAGAAAAACAATTAAAAAATTAAAACACAAAGAAGCCAGTTTGAATTTGCTAGAATATACCAACGATTATGAACCACACAGAATTATGACACCTAGAAAGGAATGAAAAACTGGAAGACAAAGTAATAGAATTTTGCCGACCCTAAACGAGAGCAACTTTTGGCCCGGAGTATAAATAATGGAATAGCACGGTAGCTAATGCACAAATAGTGATTCAACAAACATATGGGAATCATGGAAAGGGGGGAAAGAAGCGAAAGGACAAGGAATGCTAATCCAGATCGATGTCGATTAGACGATTTGAGACTGGCTCCTCTTCTGCTGGTTCTGCCTCCTCTCCCGCTTCGCAGGCCGCCTCTTCCTCCACACTCTGCTCCATTTGTATCTCCACCTGGTCAACAGACGCTGCTTGAGGGTCTTGGGCTAGTGAATGAATCTCAGAACCTCCTCTTCGTGACTGAGCAGATCGGCCACTGGCTCCGGGGGCGGGGGCTGGGGCGGGGCGGGCTTGGGGGACGGCGGACGCAGGACCGGACGCCGCACCAGCAGCCGCGTCTGCCCCCCTCGCCCGCCGCTGCTTCAGCGCTCGCGCCCGCTCTGTGCGCAGCTGGCGGGCTCTGGGGGGCGGGAAAGGAGGCTGCCGTGGACCAGCAGACGCGCCCCGCCCGCCGTCGACCTCACCCCGCACCCCTCTGGAGGCCAGGAGGGGACTGGAGTCGGGGGCGAGGCTGATGCGAGCGGCCTGGGAGGGGTCGGCGGGGTTGCGGATGAGGACGACCTTCTTCCGCTCAGGCGGCGCCGAGCAGCCGGCGGCCACGGTGCTTCGGATCACGCTCAGCATGCCCGCCGACGGCACTGCCACCTAGCCATTACCCTCTTCTCATCACCCACTCCACTCCAGGCTCAGTTCACAAGGGCACCTTTTTGGGCGGCGGTGGGAGGGGCTGTTTGCCGAAGCCGTTGCCCAGCTCGTCGTCCACCAGAAAACGCGACAGATCCTCCAGACATCCGAACGGTTCGTCTGCAAATAGAAGAGTTTCAAAATATCCCCGTCGTTAGCAAGGTCAGTAGGCCTAGTAACCCAGTTCCTGAGAGGAGTAGGAGGTGGAGGAGGAGGAGGGGAGTGTGGTGCTGGGTCCTTCGCTGATCTCGACGAACTGTGCGTTGTAGGAGCGGCGGGTCTGGTGCTTGCGCAGATGGTCCCGGAAGTGGCGGGCGCAGAGGGTCTGGAAGTTGCAGAGTAGCTCGGGGCAGCCGAAGGTGCCGCTCTGTCCGAAGTGCTGGGTCATGATGTGGTGCTGGTAACTGGCCGGCTCCATGAAGGCCCCGCTGCAGTACGGGCACTGGTAGCCCCACTCCTCCCGCGACTTGTGGTTCCGCAGCACGTGCCGTCTCAGCGTCATCTGACTGGCTGCAATCACTCTCTGTCTCACACCTCTTCTCTCTCACACATTCCTAGAGGCTACCAGCAGCGTAGGGACAGGACTCGCACTGGTAGGGGCGGGAGTTGGTGTGGGTGTTCATGTGCTCCTTGTAGGAGCGCTTGGAGCAGAGGCTTTTCTGGCACATGCCGCAGAACCAGCTGGCAAAGGGCAAGAAGATGAAAAAGATGGGGAGCGAAAGTGTGAAGCCAACCGATCCTTGGCCCGCTCTGGCGGTCGTTCCGGTTTCATGCGGACCCTCAGGCGAGTCTCCACCGACATTCCCCTAGCCTAAGCCCGCCTACAAAGCTTCTTGCTCTCATGGGCAGGAAAGCTAGCAAAGGGCGTGGGCGCGAGGAGCATGGCTGAAGGGGGAAAAAGGGGGGAAAGCGTAGGCTGAGGCCATAAAGGAAGTCATTAGGCGGAGAGCGAGGAACGATGGAGTCTGGAGAAGGGGCGCCCTACAAACAGCTGCGAACATACCACCTTCCTATTCTTCTAGGCCCTATTCTGCCCTATTCTACCTCTCAGCACAGCTAAGCAATAGTTTTGAGCGGGGCAAAAGCTTTTCAGCATCTCATGAGTGAGCGTGGGGACGAACAGATGTAGAGTGGTAGGCTGTAGAGGAAAGTGAGGGGGGGGCAGAAGTGGGCCTTGATAGAAGGGCGGGGGTGGGAGGGGAAAGCGGGGTGTTGGTAGTGGAGAAGAAGGTAATGCGATGCGAGGAAGGCGAGTAGGGCGGCCGTCTACTCCGCACCAGTCTCCTCCACCTTCCCTCTACCCCACACACACACTGCCTCCTCCCCTCCCTTTTTCCACCGGCCCTCCATTCACCCGCTCTCTCGCCTTTTCGCTCACTCCACCTCCAATCTCCTCCTCACCCCATCCTTCCCCTACGCCATGCATCCGCCGATGAAGCAAGGGTTTGTCCAGCATCATGGAGAAGGCTGAAGCGAGAGAAGAAGTGGTGCAAAAGGCCAGCTCCATCCAGAGCCGTTTTTCATTCGGGAAAGGAGAGAGAGAGAGGGGGCGGGGGAGAGGGGATGGCGAGTGAGAAAGAGAGTCGCCCAGTCCTCTATGTACAAAGGAGGGCGGGGGATGGAGGGTGTGGGAGGTGGGGAAGGTGTCTATGTGAGAGTATTCGGGTCGCGTGTGTCCCTATAGGCCATAGAAGGAGGGTGAAATAGGGTGTAGGTATGCCTACCTTTAGCCCCAACCGGCTTCTGCTGTCTGCGCAGTTCCATTCTAGTTAGCCTTTTTGCCACTAGCTACAATTTGCGCACTCATCCTCGCTTTTCATTCCTTTCCCTATGGTCTAGTATCCTAGCAGGCGACCTCGAAACACAGTAGAAAAGTTTAATCTTATGTTGTGCTGAATATTGGATTGAATCGAAGAAATGTTCATGAAATATGAGTATGTGACTTTATAAATTTGAATCCACTGCCTTTTCAAGTTTACGCTCGACATACTTTCAAGAGGCATACCAACCAGTAGAATAAGCTCTTTATTTCGAGCGTGTGTCAGCATGGACAGCGAAATGCATGAAACAGACGCAGCTTCAAAAACAAAGGCGGAGAGTGTTTGATGGCTGAGAGGACTAGGAGGGGGCTGGTTGGCTTTGGAAGGAGATGACTCGTCGAAGTCGGGCGAGGAACTGGGCCAGGTTGTACTGGAAGTCCGTGTCCACCAGCACCGCGTCCTTCTCATACCGCAGCAGCGTCTTCCGCAGTCTGCAGCCCTTCATCCTCCCTCTCCCCTCCCTACCCTACTTCCCTCTCACCTAAGTCCGCAGACTACTGGCAGACGAAGGCCGCGCTGTTGGAGTGGGAGCTGGAGGCGCTGACGCAAGCGCGGCCAGACCTTGCGCGGCACCATCATGTCCAGCACCTTCCATTCATCCCTCACCTTCCAGGCAGGCAGGAAGAGGGAAGAAGAGAGGAGGGAAACTTCCTGCACTGGGTCGCCCAGCAGTCCACCCAGACCCACACTCTTCACCTCCGTCGCGTACTTGCTCAGCTTCAGCTGTTTGGCGAAGATGGCGTTGTCCTTGATGTAAGGGCGGGCCAGGATCTCCATTTTCAGATTCGCCCTCACAAAGTTTGCTACTCGAGAAATAGGAGGTGATTGTGATAGGGTATGAAGGGACCGGAAGAAGTCAAACTGGCGGAAGGGTCCGTCCACAATGACGCGGAACTGACCCTCCACCAGGATGATGACCCCGCGGCGGGTGAAGGAGGCCTTCGGCGCCCCTCCTCCAGGCGACAGCCCAGCCCTAAGCTCGATCTTGCAGCCCCAGCATACCTTCAGCACACCCACATCTTTCCCCTTCCTCACCCCCAGCCACCCCTCCTCAAACCAAATCCAGAGGAGCCTGAAGGATGGGCGGAAAGTCCTTCACTGTCAGCGTCTCCGAGATCTGGCCCAGGTCATTCACGTAGGCCTGAAGCGAGGAGGAGGTGAAAGAAGGAAGGGGAGAGGGGAAGGAGAGAGGAGCCTGATGAAAGAATGTGTTGACGAGGTACTCGGTGACGAGGAAGCCGGCCATCCGCTCCCCGCTCGGCAGCGACGGCAGGGGCAGGAGAGGGAGGCCGGAGCTGCTGTTGCGGTACAGAATCTCTCCGCGCATTCCTGTCAAGCTCTCGAGAAGGCTAAAAGAGGAGAGGCGGTGAGGAGTGGAGGCAGAACCGATGATGGCATGGGATTGGGTGAAGAAAGGCTGGGCGGTGAGACGAAAGTCGCCGGAGAAGTTGGAGGGCCCCGTCTCCTCTTCACTAGCCTTCAGCCGTGTCGTCCCGCACAGCATCCCCGCGTCCACCTCACTTTCACCGCCTTATCGAGTGCTCGGCTAAGGTGGAGTGAGTGGGAGGAGATGAAGGAAAGGAGGACTGGGGGTGGTGGCATTGGGGCGGGCGGTTCCCATCTCCGCCTCCACGGCCTTCGTGGTCTGCTCCATGGCATCGCAGAGGAGGAGGCCCAGATCTGTGCGCAAGAAGGACTCCAGGAAACCCCTCAATTCCCCTCCCCTCTCTCCTCTCTGGGACATATGGCCCTGTGTATGCAAGCACCGCATGGTGTTCAGGACTGCGGAGAAGCCGCCGCCAAAGACGAGCAGAATGTCGTCCGTGTAGCCGTGACAGTTGGGCACCTGCCCTTCCTCCCTCTTAGCTCTCACCTCTCAACCCACATCCAACAGCCAAACCAGGATTCGAGGGGAACCGTCGCTGTCCCGCTCCAAAGTGACCAGGATCTCCAGACGCAGGTTCCGCACCACACCTAGAGTGATCCAGAGTGCATGAAAGGCAGTGAGAGAAGCTTGAAAGGGATGAAGAAGGTACCCTTGAAAGCGCCTTCACTGGTGGACCAGAAGAGGCCGGCGCTGAAGCGGCCCTGCATGGTGAGCTCGGGGAAGAGGAACTCCGCGAAGATCCCCACACCGCCCACGAAGGAGCTGTTGATGCTCGGCCGACCCATCTCTGCTCTCACATCTCTGCTGACAGGAGGGCGGGGAGGGGTGGGAGAGGAGGGGAGGGAGACGGGTGATCTTGAGCTTGCTGATGGAGAAGCCGCCTCCTTCCAGCGGCGGCAGCTCCATGCCTACGAGTAGGTCGGGGACGGCGTGGCCAGCCATCGCCGCGATGTAGTCCAGCCCCGACTCCGACAGCTATTCTCAGCCAGAGTGGTCTAGGAAGTAGGAGGAGAAAGGGCGAGGGAAACCTGGATGATGAGACCTCCATTGGGCGGTTGGCTGGGGCCTCTGTAGGTGACGTTGAGGCTGCCCAACTCCAGCACCTCCATTTCTTTGCCCATGCCCACTCCGCACCAGCAGAGCAATAAGAGCCAGCATAGTTGCTCCATTCTGGATAAAGAACATCTTAGACTCACGTGATCCTCAGCCGGTAGGAGGTGAGCGGCAAGCAAAATACAGAGGCTTGGAAGCCTGCCTGTGGAGGTCGGGGGGTAAGTTGTGGCTACCTCTGGCGGCCTCCTGTCCCTCATCCCTCCCTGCCTCCCTGCCAGAAGCGCAGGGCCTGCCATAAGACACCACCGCGTCTCTGTGACAGGCCGCCTCAGCCCTCCCGGCTGCCTTACTCATTGCCTTTTTGCCAAACTCTTCCCCATCTTTTGCGCTTTTTCTGCTTGTCTGGCTTCTGTGTTCAGATATCGCCAAATTGACTTGCTGCTTTTTCCCAAAGCAAAATAAGGGAGAGTGAAATGAGTGGAAGAAATGGTGCTTTGTGGGTAAAGATAAAGGAATGCGTGGGGGCGAGGCCAGGAGGGAGATATGAGTCAGGGTGGGCGGATGTTGCGAAACATGGAATGGATGCTGAAGAAGAGCTGGCAGAGGCCGCAGAAGACGAGACCCGCGTAGGCCGTCATCCTGCAAGCGCCAATCTTTCCTCTCCGTCAGAGAGGCAAGGAAGGAATGATGGGGAACTGGAAAGTTCGCAGCTCGGCTTGGACGTGGTGGTGAGGCCAGTGCGTGTAGGACTGGGCAAAGTGGATGCGTCTCTCGCACCAGTGGTAGGTCTCATGTCGGTAGATGCAGTGCCACCTTCATTCACCGCTATCATTTTTGCCAAGTATGATCTTTTATATTGCTGTATATTGAAAAGCAAATAAATTATTTATTCAATTATTGTAGCTAAGCTCAAAGTAAAGTAAAAGCAAAGCGTGCTAGAACCTGAAAGCCCATTCGGAGCTCTTGTGGAGGCCCTCGAACCAGCAGAAGAGGCCAAAAGCATTGATGCCCACCAGACACATGCCCAAGGCAGCGCCCAGTAGGTTGACAACTCTGACCATCCATGACTCCCCTTCAGAGCTTATCCTTTCCCTCACAAAGGCGGAGAGCACTAGAACTGGGGAACCTTTGGTCTTGAGGGTGAGGACAGCCTGGATGAGGATGAGAGCTGCTGCCCAAACCGCGAAGCCGACGTAGAAGTACATGCAGCAGAAGAGCGTGTGAATGCAGCCTGAGGGGGAACGTGGGCTGTAGGTTGGGGAGAGGAGGGAGGAGGAGGCGGAGAGACCAAAGATGGCGACGGCGAAAGCGAGGAAGATCTGGGCATGCGGAGCCTTGGGGCGGAGGCTGGTGCCCAGGCTGCAGTACCAGTACATCAGAAAGCACAGCAGACTCTGCACCACTCCGATCCCCGCTTCACCTCAAACAATACTCCAATGAATCGTGAGGATAGAATATGCAGGCGCACCATTAGTCCTTTTGCAATGTCAGAGATAAAAGGAAAGGAAATGAGGATTAACCGCCGGTGACAAGACGCTCAACGTCCACCTCGGAAAGGCTCCAGAAAAGCTTGCGAATGCTCACGCGGAAGCCGCCCACGCCCACCAGGCAGGAGGAGACCAGATCCTGCGTCCGGTAGCGCAGTCCATAGCACGTGGAGCTCTATAATCACCTCTTCCTCCTCCTCTCCACTCCTGTCAGCCTCAGAGTCCGCCAAACCTGGGTGTCGAGAGGCCTTTCCCGCCCCTCCTCCGGCAGGATGCAGAAGAACTCCAGCAGACACAGCACCGCCAGCGACAACCCCCACAAGCTCCCCAACAGGTGCAGCAGAGTGTGGCCTGAACTGGTGCTGATAGCTGGAGACAGAAGGGGGAAGGCGAGAGAACCCCTGGTGGGGAACGGAAGGAAGCAGCCGTGGAAGACGATGATGAGGAGGAGGATGCCTGGAAAATTATGATGGAGGTTGATGGTGGGGTGGGAGGAGGGTAGAGTGAAGGGAGGAAAGAGCACCGTTGATGAGTCCGGCGGCCAGGAAGTAGAAGGGAAGGCAGAGGAAGAGGTGCACGAAGCCCAGCAGCAGCGAAAACAGCCCCAGCAGCGCCAGAATGGGGAAGAAGCAGAACTGGATCCCGATTATCTCCATCCTCCCTCTCCTCTTCTAAATCTACATCTATTTTTCACCCGCACATCTGCCGAGAGAGAAGCAAAAATATGGAAGCTTGTGTTCATAACAGTCCATTAGGGTGATGAGACAATGAGGAAGCAATTGCTAGACACATTAGAGGAGTGAGAAAAGGCCAGAAAAGGACTAGTAAGTCTGGAGAAGGGAAAGAAGTCTCTGGTGAGGCAGAAGAGGCCCGGGGGGGGGGCGCAGTGGGCGCAAATCAGATTCAATCAAGAGGAGGGCTAGGTTGTCTGCTCCACTCCTTCCGCCCTCTTTTCAGCACCAGCCTAAAAGGCGTCCTGTTGCCCAATTTGCCACCCCGGAGCTCACTTCAGCCGGCTCGCTTACGCTTCTCCCCTCCCCTAACCCTACTCTACCACCCTCTCACATCAGCGCAGCCAGTCTCTTTCAGCTTAGCCCGAACCCCTCCAAGCCCCCCACCCCCACCCACTCTCCCAGTGGCGCCTACAAATCAGACGGCACAAAAACACGGCGAATAAACAAGAGGTGTAATCTTTTTACAGCGGGGATTCGGGGGCTGAAGGCCCGGTGTGAAAAGTAGGAGGAGGAGGGGAAAGAGGCAAGAAGGTAGGCGGAAGCGGGCGAGTATTAGCAGGGCCTGAGGAGGGATGAAAAACGAGCAACAGATGCCCTGGCCTACTTTACTCTTTGTTCGCCTAGCAGCTTTATCATCCGCAATGCATACATCACTGGCAATAAGAGGATTGAGTTTTTGATTGGCAAAAGCCTTGACAGAAGTACACAGTCAAGATTTATGTTTGGGTGGAATAATTGAAAATAATTGTGCTGGCGATGATTTCCGCTCAGTACTACCGTGTGTGTGTGTGCTTTTATGTATGCATAGTTAACGGAATCATTAATCTCCTAAGGAATAATAGCCGCCCACTATCGCACCAAAGAAAACAATATATCACTTACCCTTAAAATAATATAATCACAGAAATTGACGAAATTGACACGCAACCTAAGGAATGATATTCAATTACAATATGATATTTTTATATTATGCTAGTTGTCGTCGCTATCCCAGTCTTCAACATTTTCCTCGAATAAATCGTCCATTTCTGCTGAATCACCTAAAACAGCATTTTTTTGTGAATCCCTTTCCGATGAATTCTGGCTTTTGAATTATCGGTTTAGTTGAAATATTATGAAAGTTGGAGCAATCGTTTAAATTAGTTTAGATTTCTAAGAAAAGGAACGGAATTGGGCCAGCTTGCGGTAGCGATGTGCTGAGCTGGAAACTTGGCCGTGTCGAAGGCGTCGAATGAGGAGAGTGATGAGGAAGAGCAGAAGGGTAATGGAGGGGAGAAGAGCGAGGAGCGTAAGACTCCTGTTGCTTCTCAGCATGGCGGACATGCTGGCCTCCGACCTCAGCGCTAGCTAAATCAGCATCAATCATTTCTTTTATCATCATTTGAATGGGCAGTACCTTAATCCGTGCGAAGGAGGCGTTCGATGGCGCACACTCTATCTCTACAACGTCCAATTCATGCTCATCTTTTCCTATTCATTTTCTGCACTGATGACCAAGAACTGCATCATTTCATTGCTGCCAATTGTTTAAGGTTAAGCCATAGTTGGTTCGTTGAGGCCATCTGTGAAATTTATTTTGAAAGCCAGTGTGGGATTGATGTGAAAGCAGGTGAAAGTAGGTTGAATATAACCTAGAATGCGGCACATCAAAGGATAGAGGTCGATGTTCTGCACTGTATCGGAGCTACTTCGGTAGCCTGCTCGAAATGCCGGGCCGTGCATCAGCTGGCGATAGAGATGAGTGTAAGCCTAGCTTCAGAAATAGACAAGCTGGAGAGGGGACCAGGAGAGCGCGCATGGCGGATAGCTGTGGGTCGGCAAGGTGTCGCCCATGCACTCCGCTCACCTCCTCATCCTCCAGTGTGGAGCTGTTGTGGCCGCGCCAAACGACGAAGCAGTGGGTCTCGTTGCAGTTCGGGAAGATCATTATGTTGCCCACCCTTCGGTTTCTGCCAAAACAAGCCTATTGCTGGCAAAAGTTTAGAGTTGTGCTGTCAAACGAGTTTCGAGAATTGCCAGCGTTTTCATAGTGGCAGTGATAATGCCGCTTGGGAGGAAAGTTACTCTATGAAACCACGCAGGTAGTCGTGCTGTGTTTTCTGTAGCTGAGAGAATTCAGCCTGAATGTCCGGCTTGTAGAAGCTGAGGATTTTGTCCTGTCGCCCGTCTTTCCTCACATCAGTTACAAATTTCTCATAGATCTCCTGTTCCTGCAAAAAACCAGTTACCAGTTTAACCGAGCTAGGGTTCAGCAATAGAAAAACCGAACCTCGTTATCAGACATCTTCTCGGGCCTAATCCAGGTATCAGCAGACCAGGTGAACTAGAAAAACATGCTCAATCCTATAGCAGTGAAATAAAAAGAGCAAGCTCTAGCCTTGTCGTGGATGTATGGATAGTCGCCCAGAGGTACAATGTCATCTGGATAAGTGGCATTGATGTGACCGTGGTCCCCGGTGATGATTATGTTCATCTGGTCCCAGAGCCCCTCTTTTGTCAGCTGCTCACGCAGATGCCTGAAACAAAGGCGGCCATTTCCTGTCAGCTTGAGAGAATGAGATGAAAGGTGACCCGATGACCCGATCGATAGTTTGTAGGAGTTGAAGGACGGGAAGACTCCAGGCGCCGCTCTCGTGCTCCAGGTGGTCGGGCTGTTGCATGTACCAGAGGCCGAAGTTGATGGGGGACTCCTCGTCTGTGAACCAGCCCACCAGCTCATCCACGTCCGCCTCCCAGCCCTCCTCATCCGCTGCAACCCAGCCCCTCACATTCCAATCGCCATTTGGAAACTACCCTTGGGCTGAGCCAAAGGTTTCAACTTTGATTGCATCCGTTTTTCCAATCCCTGTTCGCAAGATAATTTTGATACTTCATATTTTCTTAAAAAATCTGACGTCATGAATTTTATGAATTCCCAAGTGTACCAAAAAGATTAGGTTCCGTTTCGTCACTATACCAAAACCCGAGTTCTAAAGCTTCGCAGTTCAGGTAACTTATTATAGGTCAGTTTTTCGGGCTGACTTCAAGAACCCCCCCAAGACTTTCACCCACCCCCCAAGAATTACACCCACCCCCAAGAATTACGCCCCCCTCCCAAAGGGTACTATACTGAAAAAAAATTTATTAGCTTAAAATGCTTCTCTGTACATATCTCGAAATTTAAATTTAAAAAGTAGGTATACAGTTCTCCAGAATAAAATTCCTTGAGTTTAAACTTCGAGATATGTAATGAGAAATTTTTTTCAATTTTTTCAATATAGTTGTATCCTTTGGAAGGTGTAATTCTTGGGCGGTGGGTGTAAGTCTTGGGGGGGGGGTCCTTGGAGTCAGCCGTTTTTCGAGACTATTTTAAGTTATAACAAACTGAAGGCTTAAACAATCTTATTTTGCCCAGCACCAATAACCTTTTTGGCCAGTTACAAATGTTATTTTAGCTTAAAGTTAGGTCTATATTTTATTTGCAGAGTTTGCCTTAAGCTAAGCTGCCAGTGGGTAAACAATTTGTTCTAAAATTACAAAGTTTGAATTTAAAGGTTTTTTTTTCATAGCTCCCCAGGAACTGGTTAAAATTGGGGAGAGAACAGAAATTGCGCCAGCTGATGCATCGTGAGGCGGAGGTGCCGTTGATGCGAATGTCGGCTGCCGGGAACTTGAGACTGCCACTTCTCCTTCCCCTCGCCCGCCCGCTGGTTCACCAGCCAGATCGGCTCTCCCGAGTACCACAGCTCCAGCTTGGAGTCCTTGCTCCTGCAGCAGGGTTCTTTGGGGCCTCGCCAGCTCAGCATTCGGCTTGGCACCTTTGAGAGTCTCCGCTGAAGTTCCAGTAGTCGTAGGCTTTGTCGAGGATTGGATCGGTGAACTCGTTGCTCACGATCCCGTGACTGCTGGGCTGGAGCCCGGTGAGAATGGACACGTGATTCGGCATCGTCACTGTCGGAAACTGGCTCTGCACCCCTGCCAAGCTTCTCTTTTGGCTGCAAGCTCTTCTCCGATTTCACATTGTGTACTTTTCTAGGATAGGGCTTTTTCTCAAAAGGAACTCGGGCGAAGTGAAGATAACCTTGAGTGAAGTGAACTCCCTCTTGAGCGATGGAGTATAGGTTGGGTGTGTTGACAGAGTCCACGTAGTCGTGGCGAAAGCCATCGAGGGAGATGAGAAGGAGCAGAGGCAGTGTCATCTAATTTCAGCCCCTCTAGCAGCCGCTTTAAAGGCTGCTATTTGTCGTTTTGCTAGCCTCATTTGGTGGCATATGTTCAGCTTTCGTGGAAACTACTGCAATGGATCAATGAATGCGCATTTCTATCGATGAACAACGGGAATTGTGGTTTTCCTTGCCTCTCAGGGAAACCTGGAATAGTCGACCTGAATCAAATATTTGTTGGTCGTAAATTGTCGCTTTTAAAAACCTATGATAGTAGCAACAAAATAACATTATAGCTTTGGTCAAGCTTCCACAGGGTAATATTTTATCAAAGTGTTTGAGGATAAAAGGAGAGAAAAAGAGGACATTTTGCCAACGTTTTGAGAAGCACGAGAGGTAGGGACGAAAACTGGTTATTTCTAATCTCTGTTGGTGTATCTAGGGACTTCCATGGAGACACAAAAGGTGTAGGAAAAACATATGCATCCTCCAATCTTGCCCAAGCCCAGCATCACCAACAATTATCCTTGCATATCGTCTATCATTCAATTTGGGAAGGGGAATAGCCAGCTTCATTGTCAAAAGCTGGGTGCGAAAAGAAAAAGGCTGCTTACAGGCATACAATGGAACCGGCAGGACCACTCATTTGTGAGTCAGCCATTTGGCTTTTGTGAATCGCTTAATGGCCAGAGCCAACGTATTCATCAATTAGCAGTCATAGAATATACTTTCCTTTGAGAAACTAAGCTAGTTGCCAATTGTGTTTTTCTTCTCATCTTGCTGGGCACTGTAAAGACAAACAGATTTTCTCCGCATTTTGATGTACTACTGTGTCCTGCATTCCATGTACCGCCAGCGACTAGTGAAAACTCCAAAAATACAGGCGAAAACATCGATTGCAGGCGTAAGCGAGAAAGAAAGAATAAGCACTGTAAAGCACCGTATGCAAAATGGATAGCTTGGGTTTCACGAACCCCTTCCAGTAGAACATTAAGCCTTTCGCACCTCTTCCTCTTTCTCCTTCCTTCAACCCCTCTTCCCTCCTCTCGCCCGCTCCACCGTAAAAGCCAGGGAACCTTTGCGGGATTTCTCACGCCGGCCTCTGTAACACCGACGCTGCACGTGGCGGAGGAGATTGCACTTGTAGTTGGCAGTAGTGCTTCACCTGGATGCTCACTTCACCCGCTGCCTCGGTGCTCCTGCAACCGCTTCTACAACCTTTGCAACAAGTGGCTTTAGGTGAGGCTGAACGCTCTGATCCCAACTTAATGCAATTCATCTTAAAGTAATTACCGGCGTTTTAAAATGCTACATCATGAGAATCTTATGACTTTTCAATCATCAAAAAGATCTAGAGAAGAGATGTTACATGATCGCGATTTGTTTTGATTAAACGTAGAAGTCACTTACATTTGTATTGGTCTATCTATCTACTTTTATTGGGACTGCCTTTGCATGCTAGGCTATATTTTGTAGTCTTCAATCTTATGTCCTTTGTCCCTTTGGAGTCCTGTCTGTTTTCACCTCCGAGGTTGGTTTTTTTGCCTTCGGCCGCTCAAAACTGTAAAAATGATCCACAGCAAATTTGGCTAAGGCCAGTGGTCAAAAACCAAGCAAACGCGTTGCTGGGTTGACTCAGGCGACATTTCTATTGTGCTGCCGGGAAAAGCCGGGCGATCTCAGTGGCATAATGCGAACGCATTAGCTGTATTCTATTTGTACTGTTTGTTAAAGGAAAAGCTAAAAGGAGCAAGGATGGCTTGAATGTCGGCTCCTGCTTGCAGCATGTGAAAGAGTGGATGGCAAATCGCCGAGGTCAGTTTCCTACTCGCCATCTCCACCGCTCCTCTATATCTGTCTGGCTGATCAGTTTCACCTTCGGAGATCAGCTCGCCCTTCGTCCAGTTACGTATGACACACCGCCTCATTCTGCTAAAACTCGCCATTAAATGAACGCTTGTAGATCATTGTTTTTGAACAATCTGCAGTGAAGAAGATGCGAAAAAGGCGAAGAGGCCTGCAACCATTGAGGTCGCAAATGTCGAAAAAGTAAGCGGAGAGAAAGCGTTTAAGACATTGGCAAAAAGTATCATTACGAATCGGCACACATCCATGACCCTTTCTTTGACGAGGAGCAATGCGGCATTTCTGACGCTGTGCCTTTTTGAGAAAAAATCGATAACAGCTTCCGGACTTGAAAGCCAGGCTTGACGATTTCGATCATGACATCCAAAACCACCCGTATGTTCTTCAACTTGGTTCAAAATCTTAGGATTTAATTTCATCGATTGCTTTGCAATAAAGCGCCGTTGACAAACTTTGATGCTTTGACTGAATAATAAAAAGAGCGGCGTTTTATCAACTTCTACTAGGGTTTGAAAATATACTGTATTTTTTGTTAATTATTTTTGTAAACCTAAAATTCCATGTACATCTATCCAAATGAAACAATATCACAACTTAGATTGGTTTTTTGTTGTTCTCCATTGACTCGTTCACAATGATATCGATTTTATGGGCAAAACGGGAGTAATGTATCACATAATATTCGAGCCTTAATAGTTCTCTCATGGCAGGAAAGTAAGAAATGATTGTTCTAAATGAAAGACAGACCTCAAAATCACTGAAACTTCACTTCAGGCATCACAAAGAGAGGATTTGTCTGTATAAAGATATGGAAGATCTCAGAGCTGCTTTCAAAAGTCGGGTCCTCAGAACAAAGGCTTGTCATTCCAGTTAGCAGGAAACGGGGTGCTCAATATCCGAGGGGGTTGTAAGATTGGGGAGGGGGCTTTCAGGCCGAGCCAAGCGTCTCCTTTCATCCACTCCTCCCCTCTCCGCCAGCTCCCTGCCGCCGTCCCAAATTCACCAGCCTCTTCACATCCCACTGCACTCAGGCTGCTGCGAAGGTACTTGATAAATGGGTCTGGTAGTGTAGGAGGTAGGCGTCTGGGGAGTCCGAGCTGGTGTATTAAAGCTAAGCCCCGGCCCAGGCCCAGACTCACCGCCCACAGTGCACTTGAGTGAAAGCAGACTCTGCAGGGATGCTGCGTAGGCAGGATGGGGGCGAGGGGCAGGCGCACCAGGCCAGCGGTGGAGGAAGAGGCTGTAGCCGCAAGCTTCGCTCCTCCTGCCCTCCTGGCACCCAGCATTATGCGATCGGCGGCGGTGCAGCTGTGGAGGAGGGATGTGGGGGGAGTGTAGAGGAGGTAGGGATGGGGAACCTGCCGAGCTGAGAGGCGATGTGCTGGCACCAGTGGAGCAGGCCGCGGGAGAAGATGGCCGCTGCGCAGAGGGAGAGCGGGAGGAAGAAGCCCTGGATGCACAGGCAGGGCAGCACCAGACGCGAGGACGGCGGAGAGCCTAGTCTTCTAAGCACTCCGTTTATTCTCTCTACTCGACGCTAGGGTAGGTTGAAAGAGACCGGAGAGATGTCTCGGGAGGGGGTGTGGAAAGCGGAGACGGGGCGGAAGAAGGCGAAGAACCAGAGGAGGACGAAGGCGGCCATGGCCCCCGCCAGTAAACTGTACTCACTCATCAGGCAGGCGCTGGTGGAGCCCCAGGCCCTGCTCTCATCCAACTCTGCTGCAACTCATGCTCCCCTCACTGGAGGCGGGGGGCGGAGTTGTGGAGGGACAGGCGAGACAGAGGGAGAGGCTGAGGTTGCCCGGACACTGCTCCAGCTCCCACTCGCCTGGCTAAGCAGAGCAGTTGAGCAGGGGCGGTGGAGGGAGGGGGATGGGGACCGGAGAGGAAGCAGCGGAAGTGGGTGCGGGGGCGAGGCCGTTGTGGTGGCGGTTGATGGCGGCCTGCAGGAAGGCCGCGATCAGCGACACCACGCACAGCAACACCAGCACCGCCGACTTACAACTCCGTCATAATTCCCGTTGTG